>JAOTOM010004521.1:0-262500 GCA_034440615.1 Ashinkailepas kermadecensis | reverse complement strand
TGTTATAATATAGCATCACACCCGTACATAGGTTACCGCAACACCGGAAGAACCACGAACAGAACAGCCTTCACCTGCTCAGTGTAGCTTCCCTTTCCTGCTTCACATTTTGTTGTCTTGTGATGCACGGACGATATCTCAGAATCTTCCCCATTTTCTCTCTGCATGCATACCTAACCGGTGATTACTTGGAATCCGGACGAAATTAAAAGCGATTTGATATTGTCGAAAATTGGGGTATGGATAAGGAAAGAACGCCATTTTGGAGCTCAGAACCTGTGTATTTCGAAATGTAATGCACAGCTGCTTAGGCGTAATTCGTGATTGTAGACATATACGAACTTAAATTGACCTTCACTGTACAGGAAGGACTTCAGGATCGAAACATTGCGAAGCTGTATTCCGACGTTTCGATATCAGGTCATCGTCAGAGGCAGACACTCGTATCGGTGGCGATTGGCGAACGATTCGAAAATTCAAATAATTGCAGACACAACAACGACAAAAGTCGTCTAACACCTTCACTGCGAGAAGAAGAAAGGCACGCAAAAAGAGCGTACATATTTATGCATTATATAGGGACGACAGGTGAAAACCGTCTCAATACCCAACAGATGCATCCGAGGTGTGGCCCAACAAACTGACTGTAATGACACAATATGATCATTACAGCCAAGAACCCAAACCAAAGAGCAGACAGCCAGCATGATGCTTACATTTCCTATGAAAGTGAAGTTTAGAAATGCCATGCCTGCATGAGATGAAACGAATAAAGCAGATTCATGCATCTCTTACGTAGCTGTATTCTCATGTGCTCGGTTTTTGCCGACGTGTGGGAAAATATCAGTCCCGCGTGTCCTGCCATCCGGGCATACCTCATGTGACCACGTTGGCTCAGTGCTACGATTAGAAAATCCAGAGAACTGAACCACGGCACATTTCATGTCTATTTGTGGCCTGTTTTGATGTTTTCTCCTTAATTATCCGGCAGTATTTCGTTGGATCGAACTCCACTGATCGTATCATCCTGACAGCTGAAGGCTATCAGCCTCATGGAAGTAATTTGAAACGGAAAATGACGGCGACGATGAACGATTGACTAAGCGCCCATTGGCGGCCATACGACGATTGTTCGGTATGACGTGAGTGGCGCAAATTCGTTTAAAGTTGTTAGCAGCATGCATTCTTGTTCACAAACCGCTACACTTCAAATATTTGACTACTTGCTGTAGCATTTTCGTCTCTTATTCATTTAATTACTTCATGCACTTTTCACCAGCACATATCACTTGTCACAAGGCACGTTCATTTCGGCGGAATATTGCACAATTTGGCATGATGAGCCTAATAGGCCGAACAGGATCGAGCGGGAGGGTAATTTTCGCAATGCACGTTACAATGCAGTAGGTGCTGCATCAACACACGCAGAACATTGACCAGCTATCTATGATTGAGCCTCAAGCATGAAAATGGCTGCGGATGCCTGCGGTTCCTCAAATTCCTGTTGTGCATGGTGAAAGCACCTGGTGCTGCCCCACTGTCGCATTATCTCAGCTATCTTGTTGCATGTGGTGCTGGCTGTTGGTGGGCTCTGTACTGCCGTGTGGTGTCCTGTTGTCGGTATCATGCTCGGTATTGTTTTTGGGGGGGTGTGGGTTTTGGGGGGGTTTTTTTTGCGGTGGTGTGTTTTTTTGTTGTTTTTATTTGTTTGTTTTGTGGGGTGGGGGGTGGGTGTTGGGGGGGTTTTTACTGCGGGGTGGTGTCCTGTTGTCGGTCCGTTTTGGGTGTGGTGTTGTGTGCTGGTAGGCTCGGTACTGTCGGATGGTGTCCTGTTGTCGGTATCATGCTCGGTATTGCTTGGCATGGTGCTGTGTGTTGGTAGGCTCGGTACTGTCGGATGGTGACCTGTTGTCGGCATTGTGCCCGACGTTGCTGAGCGTTGTGCAATGGTGTTGAGCTATTTCACGGTTAGCCGTAGGCCATGCGATTCACACGATTCCGACCGTATCAGCCGAACATAGCCCTGCGTGCGGTTTCTGCTCAGCCGTAGAACGTCCACAACCCCCAATTAGCCTGATATCCTGGAACACTTTATGGTGCCTGGTATTACCAATACGTAATTATAAATACAGTTGCGAAATGGTAGCAAGTTATTGTGCCGGTACGTTCCATTTGGAATTAAAACTGCCCGGGTTCACTTCTGCTGAGCACCAGCCCGAGCCGTGGCAGGGCATTGGCGCGCATGCAGCCACAGACACCGGCCAACTCACATCCGCCACGCAAGTGTGTTATTGTCACCGCCTTGACACAGAGGCTATAGGCAGACTAGAGTTCATTCTCTGTTGCCGTAATACAATGGAACGCATTACTGAAGTTTAAAAAGTGCCTAATAATGGCCATCCACGTGTTAATATGGCGCGAAGGTCACATCGGGCCAAACCGTTAAGACTATTACGCAAAGTTATCAGAAAACACGTAACTTCCCCATGTTCCATTGATTTACAGGATTTGGAAAATTAATCTAAATTCTCAAGGAACACCCCCAATATTTTTTTACTTCCAATCCAAGGCATGCAATATCCCTCCACAACAAAACATGCAAAGATGTTAGCTTGGTTTAAACAAAACATCTTTGTATAGCTTAGCCATTGTCCACTTTTCATCTTTTCACTGAATTTATATTGAATTCGATTGAGGATTAGATTGGTGCTCAATTTAAATACCATCGCCGGCTGGATGCGCTTCAGTGTCAGCGTAATGGAAACGGCACTGTGTATTTGTATGGACTAGAAGAGATGTCCTTTACGTGATTCTACAACTGTTCAAACAAAACACTTTTAATCATTCGCAGCGTTTTAATTCTCCAGCTATTTATCACGACCCCTGGCCTAGAAATGTGTCCCAAATCATCATTCAGACATAGTCCACCATCTGTGGCGATGGCACCCTCATAGATTAACGGTTCAATTTGTATTTCTGGTTTGGCTGCTGGAGTAGCTGACTACCATTCCACTCAACCTCCTGTAACGGGCAGTTCCTCCTGGTGTGAGGCATTTCCTCCTGGTGTGTGGCAGTTCCTTCTGGTGTGTGGCAGCTTCCCTTGATGTGTGACATGTTCTCCTGGTGTGCGGTATTTCCTCCTGGTGTGCGACATTTTCTCCTGGAGTGTGGCATTTCCTCTTGGTGTCTAGCATTTGCTACTGGTGTGTGGCAGCTTCTTCTGGTGTGTGGCATGTTCTCCTGGTGTGCGGTATTTCCTCCTGGTATGCGACATTTTATCCGGTGCATGGCATTTCCTCCTGGTGTGTGGCATTTCCTACTGGTGTGTGGTAGTTCCTCCTGATGTGCAGCAATTCCTCGTGGTGTGGCAGTTCCTCCTGGTGTGTGGCATTTCTTTCTGGTGTGTTGCATTTAATTCTGGTGTTCGAAGTTCCCTCTTGGTGTGTGGCATTTCTTCCCGCTTCCTAAGCTTTCCGCTATGTTCGGGTGTGTGGAAAACAATTGCACTGGCGAAAGTGTGGCTGCTGATGTGTTATCAGTACAACTTCTCATTAAAGCACCTGGGGGCAGCCCCAAAAACGGTACAGGGAAGCTGTCCCAGCCGTCATTCCGGCAGACAGGATCAGCTAAGCTACCATTGTGTGCACGGTAAACGATCAGAACAGCCTGAGAAGTTCCCCGAGCTATCATCTCCATGAATATTAATGAACCATGGTTGTTTGCACCGGTCCAATCTGCCATGAACTCATCGTGACTGCTATTAACTCATCATGTCTAGATTTTTGCGAAAAAATACCGTTGAACCTATCTAGGAGCTCAGCCAGTAACTCCTAGCAAGACAATCAGTCATCAATCGCGGGATCTCGTTGCACTCATACTTTTTTTTTGCTGCTTTTCAGCGCTGTTTTTTTTGTTTGTTGCACCCTCCGTTTGACAATGCTATGGATGGCGACCCCCCCCACATTTGCACTGAGGAAGGCGGAAAAATGTCGTGCACGGCCGACAATTAATATCTGCATCGTTTCTCATGTGCATATATACACACACACACATATATGTTTATATATATATATATATATATGATGTCTTATAATAGTTGTATCGGGCGCATTGACACATGTCATGTAAACCTCGCCTCCTGTCAAAGCGTTCATTAGTGTTCACTCTGACTATTCGATTCCATAATCCTCTCTGAATGGGATGCTAGTTTGATGCTATTATTCAGCAATCATGCGGTTTATGGAAGAAGAACCTTCCATAAACCTAGACTGTCATCATTCCAATATGGTAAGGTGATAGTCATTAACTATTAATGTTCCGGAAGCTTTCACTGTTATGAAAGGCCTGTGCAACGTTTAATGAAATGTATTGACTTTCAATGTCAGCTAGGTCCAAAGCACTTCTTCCATTGGTTTCTGATATCATGAAAGACGTAAACTTTCTATGCGACACTACGGTACATGCAATATCAATGCTTCGTGTATTTGTAAGCAAATGTCCACCCTTGAATGTTATGTATATCCTAGCATTTCTCTATTTCTCTTGTGAATTTATATGTGCATTAACGGGCTAACATGTAACAATTTCTTCTGATGATTCGGGAAGTTTATTTTGGAGAGATCTACAGTACTTTAGGAACAGTAATAGTTTTCAGCCTGTACGCCCAATCATTCCATCTCTCCACTAATGTCTCAATAAGATTGTTTACCACATTTTGCAGCATCTGGAGTGCATCGCCATCTTGAAACGCCATTTATAGCTTTGTTATTAATGACGTCTTGTATGATGTAGCATGAGCTTTCTTGAAAAATATCACCATGTCTGACACTATTTTTGCGAATGGTCCGCCCAAAAGCGAGGTGCTTTTATAGCAAGAACATAATATTATGATAATAAGCAAGAGGTGCTTCCGCATCTGAGTTTTGCGGAAGCATTAATTGTTAATGGCTTCCAGCATTTGAAGCGAAGCTGGTACAACGAAGTGGGCCTCACACCTTATAAGCTTTTATCAATTGACGTCACTTAAGCATTGAACAACATTCAGCGACACAAAGCGATGGCTAGCAGACAATATCAGCAGCATGGAAAGTCTGACTTTTTGCTCTATCTTGACATGAAGACTTGGTAAGCTGATCGTGAAAGTATCTAGCTCCGTTAGTACAACTTGTAATAGTTTATCTCTATAAGCAAGTCTTACGAAAATAGTTTCATGCAGATGTATTTTCTGACTGTAGATCTTATGAGCGTAGACGTTGTGAGTGAGGGTCTGAAAAACTACACCGTGAGTGACGATCTCCTTTAATTAGTCTGTACACTGTTGCCACAGTTGTGAAGACTTTCCCCATGCTTGTTAAGATGCGACACAAACAAGAGAAGGGAGATGTCGGCTTTAAGAATGCCGACGATTCAACGGACTTCGGGCACCCGAGCAGGCAGTTTCACCGGCAGTGGACACTGACAGACTTCCTCATGTACTTCGGACTCCCTGGCAGACGGCTCCACGGACCATGTATACCCGAGCAGACGGCTCCGCGGACTATGTATACCCGGGCAGACGGCTCCGCGGACTATATATACCCGAGCAGACGGCTTCACGGACTATGTATACCCGGGCAGACGGCTCCACGGACTATGCATACCCGGGCAGACGGCTCCACGGACCATGTATACCCGAGCAGACGGCTCCGCGGACTATGCATACCCGGGCAGACGGCTCCGCGGACTATATATACCCGAGCAGACGGCTTCACGGACTATGTATACCCGGGTAGACGGCTCCACGGACTATGCATACCCGGGCAGACGGCTCCGCGGACTATGTATACCCGGGCAGACGGCTCCACGGACTATGCATGCCCGGGTAGACGGCTTCACGGACTATGGGTACCCGAGCAGACGGCTCCGCGGACTATGGATATCCGGACAGACGGCTCCACGGACTATGGATGCCGGGGCAGCCGATTCAACGGACTATGTATGGGTAGACGGCTCCACGGACCATGGATGCCCATACAGACAGCTCCACGGACTGTAGATACCCGGGCAGACTGTCCCACGAACCATGGGTACTCTGGCAGACGGTCCCAGGGACCATGGGCACCCTGCCAGATAGTCCCACAGACTATGAATATCATCAGTAGAAAGATCCACTAAATGTGGACACATCATCAGACAGGTCCACAGCGTGTTGACATCGGACACACCGGCGAACGTTTCCACGCAGCGCGGATATGATGGCTCCATGGACCATGGACACCTCGACAGAAAGGCTCGCCAGGTGACACAGTGTCCCGCAGAGAACTAAATAACGTCGTGTCTTTCGTCCACCAATGTCACGGCCACGAATTCACTTTGTTTTGAAGCCTTTTCCTGTTCGGCTTGAAGAAAGTGGCAATGGCGTTTGATTTATGAAGGATATGGGTACAGTGGGCTAGATAAAAGAGCCTTAGTGGGCGCCAGAGCCACGCAAATTGAGGGAAGGAATATCTTAATTGTGCCTATTCACGTTTCCCTTGCTTTGATAACATCATTCATGGGCGTTTTTATCCGCGATACCGGATAACATCTGGTAGCTTCGTTTTCTTGTCAAGGCTGCCGCGTCTCTACGGGAATCTCGAATGGCTTTTCAGTGCTTACACTTGAAGTGAGATGCGTCACCAGACAACCCCGTGGCGATCATTAAACTAAAATGCGACCGTCCTGACACCCGATTAATCATAACTGCAGGTAGCGTCTAAGCTCCTCCGTGATATTTGTTGCTGCTTGTGATAAGCGGCATAACGTGCAAGACCTGAACTAAACATGCATATGCTCCTCATTCAACCGTTGCATAAAAGAGCACATCACGCTTTTTCGCCACTTCGTCCATGTTTTCTGAAGGTGAGCAGTGCAAGACTGATTGCTGAATGCTAATTCGACATTTGCTCGCTTATAGCCTTAAATTGCTAGCAAGGTAGGGGCGTTTGGAAGCGCGCACTCGATATTTAATGGAATTTCCGGCCATGTTGAAAAGTTTAAATGGCAAACGATGCCCCAGATGATATAATATATATCCAATGACGGGAACAAGTCATTGAGCAGTCACTCAATCAAAAGCCAAAAATCAAAAGGAAAAATCAAAATAAAAAGTAATTGAGGAATTTAAGGTTGTTGGAGCATTCACAAGGGGTGTCGTTGTCGCTTTACAAAAACGATTAGACGGGCACGTCAAGATCGCTTTACCAATTGGGGCTAAATCAAGGCATATACAATCTTCTTTGCTCTGCCGACCAACAATCTGTTCAGCGGGAACGCTCTGATGGGAGGGAGGGATGGAGGGGAGGGTTGAAATACGCTTTCAATTTGTCCGTCTAAACTTTGAGTGGGCATAGCTTAGCATTGTAATGTGCAAGTCAACATTGCAGGGGTAAGTGCAAATCCCACAGCATTCAAAGCGAAACTCGTGAGCATTCATGTTAATCTCTTGAAACACTTACAGAGAAGGAATCTTACACATGCTGGAGGTGGGGGGGGGGAGGATTCTTCAATTATATTTATTCTTAGTCGTTAGACCAAGGTGAACATATTATTCATCAGGTGGAGTAAAAACCGATTGAGCATCCCAAACAACCTGGTCAAGTTCCATCCCAAGATACTAAGGGTGACAAGTTGGATCAGGTTATATATAATGTTGGCCAAAGCGTGCAAAAAGGTGACTTCAGGTCATATGTGTCATCCCAAGCCAACTCATCGTCAACAGTGCCATCATACACACGACCCTGTCACATTTTGACGTAGTTGTCTCTGGCAGGTCATCTAATCTCTGTTCACGACATTATATTTTTAGGCATATGCGATGAACAGCTTTATTCCTTGGCAGTGATGTAAAATGTCGTCATACCGGAAATGAATTCAATACGACGTAGATATCTCCTCAACCGGCCGCATGCTCTCTAAGTCTGGAGATTATGAAGCCGATATAATGACTTTTGGTTGCATACTCAAATAGCATATTCCCTTTTCATCGACTACTGGTTTCCATGCTCAAATACTCTTTTGAAAACCATTCATACATCACAGTCGACGAAGCCTTTGAATCGAAGCGCGGCGTGAGGCGGCACGGTCTCGTTGCCCAGTCGTATCGATAAGAACCGTGCCATGATCGACGGCCGGCTCCAACTTGTCGCCTACTGTTGCTTCCCTTGTTTCTAATGCGCAATGTGTTCATGTTGCTGTTGGGTGATTCGTTCATGTCCAGTTTATTCGTTTGTTTGTTTCAGCAGGAGGCTCGCTGCAATTGTCTAAGTGGTTATCTGGGAAGACGGGTGTGGGCGTCGACAGCCATGATAAATTACGTAGTGATAAGGAAAAGAAAGCCTAGTAACCTCCTGGAGAAGCTAGTCGAGAAAATAGTATAACATGGAATTAAGTCACTTTGGGATTCCATGGTGACTTACTCGATTAGCTGCAAGAGGTGAAATGTGGGCAAAAGATGTGATTTAGAAACATTTTTGGAATCACCAGTACCTATCTATGTGGCCTAAATAGGTTTACGTACCGATATTTTGCCATTCGCCAAGTAAGTAGGCACCTGTGAACGAAAAACATAGTTATATAGCTAAATATAACCAAGAGGTATTATTTTCCGGCCCTTTCATCTATGCCCTCCTGCTAGACCGTGGAAATGGGTTCGTTGTGAGCAGGACATTGGAGACGCATGCCTTCCTCCTCCCGATCAAATTCAAGGTGTCCCTCTCGGGTTGCTTGGTGTCACCGTGACATTCCGGAAAGCACTCCCTCCCCTTCCTGACAGATCTCGTCTTTCAGAGGTTAAAGGAAATCGCTTCAGGTAGTTTAGTGTAACTTGAATGGCCGAAGTTTACCTCTCCATACCCTCAGCTAGCAACCAATGACAAACCTTGCCTCTCCGATGCTAGAGGCACCCAATTCACGTTGCTTCGCGCCCCTTGCATTTTCGTAGTGTACTCACTCCGCCCTTAACGTAGCACCGAAACTCGCTCTCCGGCTCCACTAGAAGTGGAGTGCCCCCCCCCCCCCAGTACTGCCCTTCCCATCAGAATTATTGACTCTGCCCTTAGGCATTGAACATTCCCTTCCAAAATGTATCGACACTCCCATGATCACGGCCGAATCCTGCCTGTGCTTTATATATTTTTTACGAAAAAACTCTGGGAAAAGTTATCCCTTTCAAAAACCGCACCGAAAATAGTTAGTTGTTTCGTCTTGATGTACTTTTTAGGTGGAATTATTTTCCATTACAAATATTTTCCTACTTGTGGATAGGAATGGCAAAAAGTGCCGGATGTATGCGGAGCAGGGGCGTCGCCAGCGGGGGGGGGGTAGGGAGGGCAGGGATCTGAACTGCCACCACATTGGATTTACAGTCCCCCCCCACCATGCGACCTTGGTTTGGTCGGGCCTCACCCACGAGAAATTGTGAGGTGTTTCTATGCCAAAATTTCGCGTAACACTGCTGGATACAGCAGGGATCATCATACCTATTAATTGAACACACACCACCCCCTCAGACTGTGGTTGCAGCTCCTCTGGCACAAAACCCTGGTGACGCTCTTGGTCTTGACCCTTCCGCTCCCCTGTTTCTATGCCTGAGGGGGCGCCGGTGTCAACATGTAGCGCAGATATGTTAAAGAGAGCAGGGGTTATAGCTTAATAGTACAAATACAGTGTAAATACAAGTGTAGTTAAGATTAAGCAGGGTAAGATAGTGCCACTTCTGTTGATTATTTTCCATGGCCGAAATTTGATGTGCCGAATCACCATCAACTAGAGTTCTGGAGTTTCGTTAGTGGTCTGATTAGTTGGCATGGTCCGCTCGCTTAGTGACAGGCGGTTCTCTCTTGTGCGCCACTGCAGTCGCCACGGTTAGTGTCGTCCAGCCAGTTGTGGTCACTTTGGTCGGCAGCTGCACGCAAGCGGGGCCTGGCCGGGTCGGCAAGATGCCTGCGGGCCTGCAGGCCAATGACAATGAGAAAATGCACGCCCTGCACGGTGAATTGTGAATCAACTGTCTCAATACGCAATTTGTCTGCTTCTGCAAGGATGAAAGGTATGAGATTAATGCACGCACTCGACCATTGAGCTCTGTTTTCTTCCTTCCGAAATGGGACTGGTTCAAATCGATTTGAATGAAAGACCACACGGAATTATGAGAGGTCAATACATCTTGAGTGAACACTTAGGCTTTGTCGTCTGGCGGCCTTTCAGTGCGTGGCGAGTCCGCACAGTGTGCGGGCTGAGACAGAATTCAGGCGGTCTTTTGAATGCTGCGCAGATCAAGGGAAGCCTCCGTCAAAACATCGCGTCATTCCCCTAGGTACAGAGAACGGTCGACCGCCACAGTACAAAGACGGCTCGCCTAATGAGCTGCCCTCCATGACATCTCTTTCAGAGCTGGGTACGAAGGCGTCGCAAAGGTTATAATGGCCTTGCGAGATGATGTCCTCGGAGAAAAAGGAACGGACGGTTGATATCACTCAAGAAGTGTGACATTCGTGCATTTTAACGTGCGAAAATCCATGAAGTAAAGCGAACTTTCCCCGTCCATGTGACCTCGTTCGCTGGACATATGACACGGTCTGCTCGGAATATCGCACCCTTTGTTGGACATATGCCACCGTTAGCTCGGAATATCACATCGAAAAGGAGTTGGCACACCGTTTGCTCGGTATATAGCACAGTTTGCTGCACACATAACACAGTTTGCTCGAAATATCACACCGTTTGTTAGAAATATGATACTATTTGCTCAGAATATATCACCGTTTGCTGGATATATAACACCGTTTGCAAGGAATACCACTCCATTTGTGTGACATGTGGCACGGTTTTCTTGGCATAGAACACTGTTCGCCGGACATACAATACTGTTTGCTAATCAAATCACATCGTTTTCTGGCAATGTGACACCGTTTACTGGATATATGACACCGATTGCTGAAAACATGACACCGCTTACTCAGTGTATGACATCTTATTGGGTCCCTGGATAGCAGACAAAGGACAAATGTCCCTGGATCAGAGACAAAACAATATAACTCAAATAATGCTTCAGGAATAAAAAGAGTGCTGTGCGGAACATATATAATTATCAAGCACCTGATGGTGGGATGTTCAGCACGGATGGCTGAAAACGCAACTAAAAAGAACCTCAAATAAAAGTGGTATTGCAAATTACATAAGGTGATAGAAATCGTGCAAAGGTTTTGCTATCAAATGCGTAGTAATGTAATGGTTAGGAAGTCAGCTTTGCAACTACCGAAGTTAGCTTTGCGGCTCCTTCGCAAAAACAAACTACATTACACAATTAATTATCCTCACATCGCTTCGATCACCCTTGGACATATTTCCATGTTGGTAGCAACGCTTGCGTCAATCGAACCGTATTTCAATGTTTTTCCACTCATACCTAGACAAAACAGCATAGCCGGATCACATCCTCCCGCTATCGCCCGCCATTTTCCTCACCGGTGCTGTTGTACAATGTGAATACCGCCCCAGCATTGGTAGAACAGCTTGTGGAAGGTAGCAGCCCGCTGTGGAGGCCTTCTGCAAGCTCAATAGCCAACTGACAATGGAGTATGTTGTGGTCGTGCTGTGTGCCAGCTCGCTGTATCAATGCTGCATCACTCTGCACCTGTACTGCATCCCGCTGTGGCCGTGCTGGTCCCCGGTTGTGGCCGTGCTGTGTGCCCAAGCCAGGAAGTGGCACAACATATTGGCTTTACTCTGACGCTTATACTCATGCCATGTACTGACAGGACATACTGGCGTTGCTCTGACGCTTATACTCAAGCCATGTAGTGGCGAGACATACTGGCTTTACTCTGACGCTTATACTCATGCCAGGTACTGTCAGGACACACTGGCTTTACTCTGACACTCACGCTCAAGCCAGATAGCGACACGACATTTTGGCTTTACTATGGCGCTTATACTCAAACCAGGTAGCGGCACGACATACCGGCTTTACTCTGACGCCTATAATCAAGCCGGATAGTCTCACGGTATACTGGCTTTACTTGACGCTTATACTCAAGCCAGAAAGTGGCGCGACACTTATTACTATTATATGCATTACTTGACGCTTATACTCAAAGACATATGAAAACAGCGAGCGGCAGCCTCCAGCGTAATATAAAGTTATCATGACGCCGACGGTGCTGCATGGAAAGAAGCTATTTCGATTTGTTTTCTTCAAGTATAAGATCATTAAGAATAGCAGATAGCAAACTTTCAAGACGGCACACAGCCTGCCCAGAGTCGAAACATCAGACTGCCACAAACATGGCACACAGCCTACACAGAGTCGAAACATCAGACTGCCACAAACATGGCACACAGCCAGAGGCGGAACATCAGACTGTCACAAACATGGCACACAGCCTACCCAGAGGCGGAACATCAGACTGTCACAAACATGGCACACAGCCTACCCAGAGTCGGAACATCAGACCGTGACAAACATGGCACACTGACAGTCATTTCATTGATCCAATATCTTGACATATGCATAGGCAATATGCGACTATGAACATCTTACGTCACTTTGTTCCTAAGTAAAGATGTAAATTATTGCACCGCTTCACAGCGAGCTTGTGCATTCATGGCTGGTGAAATGTTCACTCTTGGATCAGTGAACACTGACCGAGAGCGCCCTCCAACTCCATGAACGCCAGTTTTTCGTGGTCGCATGTTCGAACGAGCGGAATAATAGCACGTGGAAGAGGTGAGCCTCCGTTTTATTTCTCGCATGAAGACCGGGGTCCTCGGCTGGTCTGACACGACACCAAATGTATGATTATTGCAATCAGAACGCTGCGACCTATTTCCTTCACGGAGCATCGTAGATGACGTGATCGCTAACCCTGATCACTAATCATCTAACTCACGCTGTCCGGTGTGGATGACGTGATCGCCAGTCCTGGCCACTGATCATCTCCCCGAGCTGTCCGGTGTGGACGACATGATCGCCAGTCCTGGCCACTGATCATCTCCCCGAGCTGTCCGGTGTGGATGACGTGATCGCCAGTCCTGGCCACTGATCATCTCCCCGAGCTGTCCGGTGTGGATGACGTGATCGCCAGTCCTGGCCACTGATCATCTCCCCGAGCTGTCCGGTGTGGATGACGTGATCGAACTGATCGGTTTTTGCTTCCCTAGCTTGGATCACACCCAAAGAAGAATGACGCATAGCCAATTCACTTCGCAATACAAGCCAACTTGCCAAGTAGCTCCCGACTACCATTGTGTGCCCGGGGGCCAGTGACGTAACTAATGAGAGGCATGCAATACACCGACTGCCATTGTGTGTATAGGAGACAGGAACGTCGGCAATAAGAGACATTCAATACACCGACTGTCATTGTGTGTCCAGGAGTCAGGAACGTCGGCAATGAGAGGCATGTAACACACCGATAACAGCTTATGCTCTGGAAATCTTGATGTTGTGGAGACGTGCTACCATCTTTTTGTTAATTATCATAGCATTGATATTGGCTTTAATTACTCTAACTCTTTGATTATTTACCTGTATTGCCAATCGCCGTGAACGATAAGCAACATGATCAATGTGGATTGAAATGTGTTAAAACGGTGGCATCATAGTACTTCTAGATCATAAATCAACGCGCTTTGTATCATTGCTGCAAATGACATGGCTGCATAGAAGTGCTTCATGCCTTCACCAATCAGCTATGATTATGGACACGGTGTGCACTGGCTGAGAAAATTCAGATAAGCATCCTTCGCTGGCTCAGATCACTCAGCTCTGACAAGTCCCTTCTCCCTCCCTTCGAGTGTTGTGTGCATGTCATCATGATGGCTGCCAGCATTTGGTACTATTTAAGATCGATATGTTCTACAATTAGCTATGCTTATTGACGATCTATTTTACGCTAATTAGCCAGTTGCCAAACAGATTTCTTTAGCAGCAGTGGTAATCTGTGAAGCCTGAAAAACCATCCACCTTATTATCGTTTGCTGTTCAATGTACTTTGAGATTTTATCTTCAGCTCGGTAATATCTCGGCGAATATGCGCTATTGCAATTATCGAACAGGTTTCAGCAAGGCACGTACTCCTTGTGTTGAGTGTTTGGCATGCTCCATTCCACGTTGGGAAGATGAGGAGCGTTCGCCGTCGATCTGTGACGTCATTGGTAGCCGGTGGCGTGCGCCAGTCGTTGTCCGCGCGTGGCGGCTTGGCCGGGTCGGGTGGCGGTCGTCACGAGCCGCAGTGGACAGCGGCGGCCCCTCATTGGCTCCGAAGACCGGTGCCGGTGGCGCGCCGCGGTCAGCCGTGGTCCATCTGGAACTGCCGCCGTGACGGCCGGGCGGCACCGGCCGTCACGGATCCAGACACGTCACCCGTCACTACCGTCTGAATCTGCCGCCGTGACGGCCGTCACTACCGTCTGAATCTGCCGCCGTGACGGACCCAACGACGCTGAGTACAGACACGTCGCCTGTCCTTGACGTATGACGTATGACGTGCTAACGAAAACACGCCGATACATGCCACCTCAATGAAGTCAGAAACTGATGATCGAAGCTCTGCGGGAAAACGTCAGCCTGGGGTACTGCTCTGCCCGACGGCTGCAACCTCGAGTGCCTATGCCCACCCAGCGCACTTGCTGGGAAAACGTCAGCCTGTGGTACTTCTTTACCCGACGGCTGCAACCTCCAGTGCTTATGCCCACCCGGCGCACTTGCTGGGAAAAACAGTATTGTAAATATTGCAGCGTCACAAGATGAGTGTGAGTTGCGCTGGAGCCCAGTGGGTCGCTGACAGGGTTCATAGCCATGACCAGCGGTACGCCTGCCGACCCGCGGGCCTCCTCAGCACGCTGCAGTAATCGGACCAATCAGGACGCTCCGGTCACGTGGCAGCATTGCAAAAACGCCGGCCAATCGGTGATCTGATTGAAACTATTGTCCGGCAGAATTTCTGTATGGTAATGGCAAGCTGAGGCGGCTGAGCGGCGGCTCGGGGAGCGCCGCGTATGTCGACGGCAACGTCATATGACGAAGTTTTGATTAATGATGTTGGTGCACTGGAATCGGCAGGAATTGAAATGAGACCGTTGGCTACGTCATGCTGGAAACATGTGGCAGAGGGAAGCTGTTTTGCATCAGCATTGCAGTAGAACAACGTGCATTACAATATCTACCAATTAATTGTCCAATATGTGGCAATACGCCCTTGAAGCTATGTTACTTCACCAAGCTACGCGATTATATCATACTAAAGGGATTTAATGTGGCTTATACTTGACAGGAAAATTGGAGGAATTAGCGAAGACCATTTTGTCATGCAACGCACATGGGCATCATGCACGATTTAACCGCAAAATTTCGCATGAAACACATGCCATTAACTAAACATTTTCGGAAAAAAACGGCTAAGGTATAGCGTTCTGGAGCTACTAGAGCCAAATAATGGTACCTTGTGGTGGCTGCGGTGTTCAGCCGCTCGATATAATACGTCATTAGAGCAACGAGTGAGATCACAAGAAAGATCACCTCCATGATAAGCAACAAAGATGACTGTACTCTGCGGTAGTGAGGGCGCCAGGTGGTGGGCGAGGTCCCTTTCACTAACCCGGACCACTGAGTGACGTCTGATAGTCGCTGTTGTTTCCCTATGCGGCGGCACATGATTGTGCGCGCGGTTCCGATCACTAGCCCAGACCACTGAGTCACGTCTGAGAGTCGCTGTTGTTTCCCTGTGCGGCGGGTACAGGGTGGTGGGCGCGGTTTCGATTACTAACCCAGACCACTGAGTGACGTCTGAGAGTTCCTGTTGCTCCCCTGTGTGGCGGTCCGCTGGTGATTCGATCTTAACGAAGTGGGAGCGGGCGGTGTGGGCTTTGATAGACACAAGACTGCGCAACGGCAAGATACCATTAACGGCTATTAAGCAGGAGATACTATCGAAGGCATCTGGACGCAATCGAGAAGGTCGGAAAGCTCTTCATGTGGCAGAATCTGATATGAAGGGATGACTGCGTGGCAGGCAAAGAGCACCTTGATTACCATTGTATGCGCTGTTGGAGCCGAGACTAGCCAAGTGGCTGGCTGAATATTGTTGCTGTATGGCGTGTTGACAGTGGAGACATTTTGCTGTGGCCAAGTGGTAGTTCCACGGTTCGTTGGAGGGGTTCGGAATGTTCAAGCAACGAGACAAATACCACTCTAAAGCTTAGCATAGGCTAATTTCCAAGGTGCAAATGTTATCAAATTATATGCTGGGTTCATATATCACTTTGAAATTGGGCTTGCCTCTCAACAACTGATAACCGCATACCGGGCTCAAACATAGCCCTCCCGACAACTGATGAACGCATATCGTGCCCGAATATCGTCCACCGACAACTGATCAGCTCATACCGTGCCCCAAAATAGCCCCCACGACAACTGATGAGCGCACATCGTGCCTGAAAGTCCTGCATAGCCATAGCTCTAGCACTGGCCAGGTAATTTGAATAATTGCAAAAGCGAAAAAAGTGCCCATAAAAGAATGCGTGCAATTAAGTTTAATAAAATTCCTTATTCGTAATCAGTGAACTCTCATCTTTCGAAAAATACGCGTCTAGTATCTCGAACATTCCGAGCCGCTTCAACAAACCGTGACCTGAGAGGAGCGCTAAAATAATAGTGAGGTACAAGCAGTGAACATGCAGTTGCCCCTGTTGAGGTAATTGGAATAAATATAAAATACACCGCAGCATGTCGTGTAGGAGTTTCTCTAATATACAATTGTATATTAGTGGGCTCTAATATACAAGTGGGCCTGGCGATTATTGTACTGCACTGAGTAACAGCCGATATCCAATCGTCACATCGAGACTCTGAGAGCTGGAAATCGAATCCAACAGCATTTTAGTCAGCATGACGTTTGACATGACCAAATTATACTTCCCGTGGGTAAAACCTGTACGTATGAAAATAGGGTTCACACATTCAGCGCTGCAGCACCGATATGGTACTCCCCCTCCCATAAATAACTTCAACCCATCATTTATGTACAGGGACAAGCATGTCCTGCAAATGTTTCCCAGTCAACGTCATTATTACGTAACGATGTCTCAAACGAGTGGGTTTTAATGCGGGCGCTGAACATATGCCAGCACCCCGATCTTGGCTCATTTGACGCGTCTTGCCCACAATTACTCTTAATCACACCAATTAGTTTCATCGTGTACTTTGGTCTCACTGAGTGTTACTCCCCTGTTTGTGGCCTCGCTGAATGCTGCGTCCCAGCTTGTAGTCCCGCTGAGCATTACTCCACGGTTTGTCTCACTGAGCGCAATTCCGCGGCTTGTGGTCTCGCTGAGCATTGTTCCCCAGCTTGTGGTCTCGATGAGCATTGTTCCCCAGCTTGTGATCTCGCTGAGCATTGTTTCCCAGCTTGTGGTCTCGCTGAGCATTGTTCCCCAGCTTGTGGTCTCGCTGAGCATTGTTCCCCAGCTTGTGATCTCGCTGAGCATTGTTCCCCAGCTTGTGGGGGGCTCGCTGAGCATTGTTCCCCAGCTTGTGGTCTCGCTGAGCATTGTTCCCCAGCTTGTGATCTCACTGAGCGTTGCTTCTCGGTGCATGGTCTCACTGAGTGTTAAATCCTGGCTCATGTCTCACCAAACGTTACTCCCCGGCAGTAACCTCACCGAAAGTTATTCACCGGCTAGTAGCCTGACAGAAAATTACCCCCCAGGTAGTAGCCTCACCGAAAGTTACTCCCCGTCTAGTAAACTCACTGAACATTCCTCTCCAGTCGACATTGACCCTGTGCAAACGTCAGGCAACGATACCTGGCTCCTTTGTTTAGCCATATACCAGGCAATGTCAGCGACAACACACTGACCAGATTGTCGTCTATTTGTCATATTTAATGGCGCACACGTGCGTGCCTGTTATTAGCCGGAGCGTGTTCCTTGCGCCACTGCACGAGAGGCGCGGAAACTGCCGCCGAAAGTCGTGAGAACCACCAGCTCGAGCAGATCTCTGCTGCGATAGCGGCCCGACTCCAGAGGTGGTGGCGCTGTTCGGCAGGCGATGCCGCCAGCGATAACATACATGCCTCCTACTAACGACGGTCACACGGTTTTGCCCGCAGCCGATTTCCTTTAGGCGATTCTATCCGAGAAGCAAGGGAGCCGTGGTCTGCTGACCGATTACCAATCGGGTTTGCCCCTGGATCACCTGCTGATGTGGAGAAATCGGAATTCACACTCCGGTTGGCCTGGTTATACTTGCTTCGTTCCGAAAATGTACTGAACGTAGCGTGGCATGACTCTGTTAGACTCCGGGCATGGCTCTGTAAGACTCCAGGCACGGCTCTGTTAGACTCCAGGCCCCAGAATGCACTGGAAGAAACGTGGCATGGCTCTGTTAGACTCCAAGCATTGAGAATGGCGGCGCGTTTACATCTGTGCATCAAATTACTTCCAGGCAAATATATCATAGCACAACTCGCTTGCAGGTTAAATTAATTAAGAGTGCATGCAACGAGAACAGCTTCGGCGATCTGGAGAGAAATTCCTCCCTGTGGTAAATATTATCTGGCTTTTGGAAGTGTAAGGGACGGTTCATGCTACAGGGACGGTGCAATCGGACGTCCACTGCCTCCTTCTCTCGCCGTTACATAGGGTAGGGACTGGATATGCATATTTATTCGCTGCCAAGAAGTTTTGGGTAGCCCTAAGCATCATCGGAGCCCCAGACCAAGCTGCACATTCGCATTGACGGGAGGCAACTAGAGCTCATGAAAAATCCGGCATAAAACCTTTCGTCAGAAGATCGGTCAGTCCTGGAAGGATGCTCTACATGTCATCTTGCGCCCCGAAATCCCAGACTAGGAGACTCATGTACCTCGACAGGAAGCCTTAGAGCTCACGAATTGGCCACAACGCCCGACAGGATGCTCTCTGGTCTGTTTCGGAGATCCAGGTCAGAAGGTCCATTAGTGTCAACAAGAGGCTCCCAGATCCCACAGAAAGCTCAACACTCGGCAGGAGGCCTGCAAGTCGAGACAAGAGACCCATAGAGCTCACAAAAATACGCCAGGGCCCGGCAGGAGACCATCTCATCTTGCTTAAAAGCCCAGGTCGGGATCTTTTGACAGGAAGCCCCTGAAGAGTCTATAGACCAAAAATGCAGGAAATATACAAGCTTTAGGAGGCCCCGGAAAAAAACTGAGGGATCCCGTGGGGAACCACTTCCAGCCCTGGGAAACACAAAATGTGGCGCCGCTCTTGTCATGCCATCAAGCTCATACATAGTCACCTATAAATTGTGTCTGGAGGATGACTCATCTAAAACCACAGTATGTGCTGATCTGCACTCAGCATCCCTCGCCCACGTTGCTGTGTTTGATGAATATGTCCAGGCGCGGCTGTTCGCTAAAACAGTGGCTTCAGTGAAGCACATTTTACCCAGCTGAGTTGCAGCGTATGTGATGTGATAAATATCTACGCCACGGATTTATAGCTGGGCATCGGCCCGCCTCGGAGCGCATTGTGAACGGTTTGTATACTCTAATGGACTCACCGCAGTGATGCAATGAGTGGCCAGGGCCTGTTGCACGTTTCCACGGCACGGCCCGCAGCTCCTACTCATTATACATGCCTCTCACGTTCTGACCGAAGACACTTGCTGCTACAGAAGCTGTAATTAAGCATGCGAGTAGCTCCTCCCATGCTCCAGGCAGCTCCGCTTACACTGCATACGATTCCACTCACTGGTGTCGACGGTTACTGGTGGTAGAGGTAGGTAGGTAGGCATCCTAAGCATAGGCATAGGAACGTCATTGTTAGATGACAAAGGGGGCTGGGAGCCAGGACTTTGTTAGGGGCGAGGAAGGTGTTAAAAAAAATTGTACCCGCTATTTTTCGCAACGCAAATTGCCGGGCTGTTATTAGTTTGTATTATGCATCTCGCTTATCCTACTTGGGAACAATTATCATGCATAGCTAAATAGTCGTTTTCGAACCACCTTAGACTATCTTTGGAAAAAGTTCGGGGTTTTGACCACACCTTGGAAGAGGAAAATACGGGATTAGAACTTTGAGTTCTACGGATATCCTGGGCTCAAAATGCATTCCGGAAACCTCTTCCAAGTGTGAGAGGCATCGATGGTTCTTGATAACCAGGGGCTCAACTCGAACAACCGAAGGGCACGGACATAAAGATTCCAGCACCCAAAAAAAACCTTGACAGTCAAATGGGTTCTGTAAGATTGAAAGGATCCCCGATAGTCGATCGGGCATTCAGACATATGAAGGCGAAAAAGAAAAACCTTTCCCACACGATCACAACCTCCACAGTGAAAGGAGCCCCCCAAAGCGGAAGTGTCCTCCGGCAGCAAAATGGCTCCACCGGCAAAGTTCACCAGCCAAGTTACCCCTGTCTCTGATAGCCGAAAGAGCTTTGAAAACTGAAAAGAAGCCCGTAGAATCAAAGCTGCTTCCAGGTTAGACAAAACGTACTGAGGAATCCCCGTTGAGAACCGCTTGCCGCGTGAACTTATAGACACAAGATTACGCTGGAATGTCTGTGGTTCTGACCAGACCGTATTGCAATAACATCCGTTTCCTTGGGGTTAATTTTTAGCTGCTTTCAGCAACAGCAAGCGTCAGCAAGTGCATACTCAACGCGCATTTTCAACTGTCACTTCATCAGGTGAACAACAGTGAATTAATTGGGCAATATCAGCGTGCATGATTATTTGACTTCTAATACATGCGCTGAGAAAGCATTCGCGAAGATTAAAAGTAAAGTTGGTCCCAATCAGGGGCAGAAAAATATCGTCGAAATTTATTACATAAAACGAGCATGAACGACGTCTTTATTAGACCAGTATAAAATTATTACCATTGACTTTCATTGACAAAGACACTTCAGCCTCCTCAGATCATTTCGTGCCGTAAACAAATTAGTTTAATGAGAACTGGGTGGTCAACCCCAGCAGTGAGGGCAAAGAAAAAGGAACATTATGTGCAAGATAGAAATCGATCAGTGTTTTTCAAGGGCCATGATATCTGTGACAATGAAGGAGGAGATGGATAACTGTAAGTTGGGTGTTGCATGATGGGCATGAAGGCCGAGGTGAAGCAGTATAAATAAATCGATGGGTGAGGAAAGTATGTTCAATGCGTAGCCACGATATAACATTTTATTCCTATCGGTTTGTTTGCAATGATGACATCCAAGGATCGACGACAGGACTTCCACAGGATGTGTACAACTGGAGTTGTCCCAATGCAACTTCCACAGGAACTGGAGCCGCCCCAGGAAAGCTTCCACAAATATGTACAGAAAGCAGTGCTTGGAGCCGCCCCAGCAAAACTTTCATAACATGTGTACAATGTTTGGGAAACGTTGTCATTGTTCAAAGCCTTATCTCCAACGGCTCGGATATGGGACCCGAAAAGTTGACGGATGTCGGAATGTGTCACAGGAACATGCTGCATCATCGTGTCTGGCAGACTGCGCTACCCGTCACCAGAATACGCTACATCTTGGTGTCTGGCAGACTGCGCTACCCGTCACCAGAATACGCTACATCTTGGTGTCTGGCAGACTGCGCTACATGTCACCGAAATACGCTACATCTTGGTGTCTGGCAGAATGTACGATGAAAATTCATCTGGCAGACGCCATGATGAGAATGCAATGCAATGCACGTGCCCTAACAATGCTAAATATGTGTCTTATCACTTGCAGCATTGCATGATGTGCACATCATCACCACCTCCTGCGAGAAGAACCCCACGACGTTCTGAACCTTGAAAGCGGAAATGCTTCGTGCAACGCCTACAGCACACCACACTTAGCAGAACACGCTCCTGCTCATATGTCTGTCGCTTTCGCATCCAACGTTTTTGCCGGCATGAGGCTTGATCTCCTTTTTACCGCAGTTTTGTAATTGCTCGGCGGTGTTCGCTTTTACGTACAGCGAAAAACCTGAGCTAATAATAGGAAGCCGAGAGCGCGGATAGCTGCCAGAGGTGTCCGGACAGCTACTGGGCTCTGCAGTGTCGGGGCAGCTACTGGTCTCTGCGGTGTCGGGGCAGCTACTGGACTCTGCGGTGTCAGGACAGCTACTGGACTCTGCGGTGTCGGGGCAGCTACTGGACTCTACGGTGTCAGGACAGCTACTGGACTCTGCGGTGTCGGGGCAGCTACTGGACTCTGCGGTGTCGGGACAGCTACTGGGCTCTGCGGTGTCGGGGCAGCTACTGGACTCTGCGGTGTCGGGGCAGCTACTGGGCTCTGCGGTGTCGGGGCAGCTACTGGACTCTGCGGTGTCGGGGCAGCTACTGGACTCTGCGGTGTCGGGGCAGCTACTGGTTTCTGCGGTGTCAGTGGTGTGGGGGCGACTGTAAGCGGTGTCGGGGCAGCTACTGGGCTTGGCCACCAGCAGCCAGTGCCGCGGCCATGTTTTTGTCAGCAACAGCAACGCACTTTTGGAGCTTCCTGGCCTAATCGCATGCATCCAGTGTAATTCAAGATGTCGGTAGCGCTCGCAGAGTCTTATCACGTTGCGTGCTACTCTAAATGAGTTTCAAGCTGGATGAAATGCGATTAGAAACCTACACGCTTTCTTAACTCCAACCATCCGGATGACCATCCCATTGAATATGCTTGGAGAGAGTAATTAATTCCCAACAAGCCTCCTATGGTCTGCAGAAAAAGCATTCAGAGTGTCGAAAATAATTGGATTACAATGTGACTTCCATCTGAACGCAGACTGGAGTACACAAGCGTACGAGAAGAACACTTCCCTGATCACTGCGATATATATATATATATATATATATATATATATATATATATATATATATATATATATGTATATATATATACATATAAATGTGTGTGTGTGTGTGTGTGTGTGTGTGTGTGTGTGTGTGTGTGTGTGTATGTGTGTGTGTGTATGTGTGTGTGTGTGTACATATTAAATCAAGGAGATGACTTGACTCTGCCTATTGTTTTGAAACCACGATTTTCACGAATGCACCAGGATACTTTACATGTGAGCATAGCATTGAGTAATGATCTAAATTGGGGTGTTTTAAGACCAAAAATATCATGCTTTATTTGAAAGCCGTTCTGCATACACAAATATCCAAAGCGACCAGAATAACCCGTCCGTCAAATCAATCGATTATGCAAAATGTACGCACAATGAAACTACAACCTACCATTTAATTTCCAGTTCTACTTCAATTTTGGAAGAGAATAGCGTATGCGCATCTTCTCTGGGTTTTAGCAGCACGATCGGACCTGATCGGAAGCTGATCAAATGTTCCGTGTAGCAGATGATGCTACACGCAGACGCACTGCAAGCTGTTGCATGTCTGATCATCATGTCATTCATGCTGAATGATAAAAAGTAAGTCACATTACTATATGACAACTCCAAAGTTATCAGCACAATTGGTATAATTTCAACATTTTACCAAGTGATAGAAACATCGTCATTGTGGTAGTATCACATTAGCGTTGGAAAATAAAACATTAAGTATCACATGCCCCTTGATTCTTACTCCGCAAAATATAGCATGGAATGTATAGGTATAGGCACTTTCAACTAAAAATCATATAGCAATAACGTAAATTAAGAAAACAAATAAAGAAGTTCAATTACCAAAGAGAAAAGACAAATGACACACAATTCTGGGCACACGAAGACTACAAACTTGCCGCACCTGAACCAAGAGAAGAAGCATATTCTGTTGCATTGCTCCACAACATGTCTTGCTTCATCAACAACGCATATGCTAGCTGGAGAATAAGCTGTATCCCATCCGGATCCATTGCAATCCCAATGCAAATTGACCACATCTCTCGAAACAAGATGGTTGGCAGGGTCGGCTCAGATCCACTTCTAGTGCGGTCAAGATCCATCTGCAGTGTGGTCCAGATCAGCCTGTAGTGTGGCTCAGATTTACCTACGATGTGGTCCAGATCCACGTTCAGTGCGTTACAGATCCATCTGCAGTCGTGGTTCAGATCCACGTGCAGTCTCAATCTAAATCAGCCGGCGGTCTCGGCATGAACCTGCCGGGGACCTCGCTCCAAATCCGCCTGCAGTTTTGATCCAAACGCATCAGCGACCACGGCCTAGCTGCGCCTGTGGTCGCGGCCCAGATCCGCGTCCGGCGTGAACGGCACGACGTTCCTTCTATTCACCGTCGAGCAGGCTGGTGACGTCAGACAGCCTGGTGACGTCAGCTGCGGCGGACACTTCGCCAACTCACGGCACTCAAATGAAGCAGATTATGCCGAATCACGGGACACCTCGCTGTGCACAACAATTCCGTCATTCCGGCACGTTTTTGCTCGCCGACAAGTCGCCGCAACAAAAACGTCGCTTCGTGCTGTCCCAGTCGACCATAAATGGAGAGACCACATGATGATGCTGGTCATGGGAGTCGATCCTCGCACTATAAGTGGGGGCAAACCTTGCAGTTCGCACATTGCTGTCACGTGCGTCCGTTCTCACCTATCTGTGTCCTAAGCAAGCATGTCATCACCATCCCTCCGAGTTACCAATTAACGGTCTCAGAATACGCAACGCATTGCGCTGCATCAGTCTTGTGTATATCTGAAGTAGTGTGGGCACAGCCCAGCCTTCACTACATCACCATATTACCGAGATACGATACCGCATTGACAGTCTCAGAATACGTAACGCATTGCGTCGCATCAGTGTGGTGTATATCTGATGTAGTGCAGGCACAGCCCAACCTTCACTACATGCACAATAGAGCCGATGGGACGAGTAGTCTAGGGGTAAGTTACCCGTATCACAATCAAAAGATTGTGGGTTCGAGTCTCACCTGTCGCTACTCTTCGCCCGCGACCAATCGGCGTGATAAATTGGCGACGCTACAGGATTCAACGGTCGACGTGTCGCAAAACCAATAAACACCAAAGAAACAACACAAGAGCCGATTTCGCTGATTTCCATTCGCTGATAAGCCTAGCGGAGAGGATGAACGAGCACAGCAATTAATTGTTTAATTCGGACATGGTGGTCTACACAGTTCTCATTCTCACTACCACTGAACGCCGTCTGACCTGATGTGGGGTGGAGGAGAAGGTTCAAAGTATTTTAGGTCGACGAAGCTTGGTAATACAACCGAAATAGCAGCCTGGTTAGCTAAACAGGTCTGCAAAGGTCTTACCGCCTTGGCACAACTGATCGATTCGCTCCACGTTGCCGCCATGCATCGCTATGCATGCGCTATGGCCGTCCCAGCCTTCGGCTGATATTTCCAGCTGATAACTGGCCATGCAAGGTCGGGTGTGTGGGCACCAGGCGGCCGTGCCCGACTATGTGGGTGCGCTTAGCTCTCGATCAAAATTGCGCCATAGAACTGGAATCTCTCGATCAGAAGGCGGATTCGGAGTCAATGCAGCAACCTTGCGCGCAATTTTGACTCGGATTCTGTAAAGCCTCCCAAACAAGAATTCGGACAAAATATGTATCCAGATTGATGAACACACACACACACAGGTTGTGTGTGTGTGTAGGTGTGTGTGTGTGTGTGTGTGTGTGTGTGTGTGTGTGTGTTTGTGTGCATATATAATCGCTAACTGATGAGTGTTCACCAAAGCAGGATTGCACCGATATTAAGTGTAAAGAAGAGAAATCGAATCGGCGCAGAACATGAACAGCGACAAAATGAACGAAGCTCACCGGGATGACACTGCGACAGATCGGATGACGTAGCGCAGGATTAGACTGCTTGCCTGGCTGCTTGCATTTGTCAGGCTTTGGAGCACTTTGTCTATCGCGGGCGATGCGATGACACGAATGGCGCTGACAGCACCACGGGAACCTTCCGCGGTGACGACTGCGGCACACAACTTCGACGGAGGTATAGACGGATCTTCCACACAGAGGTGATGTGCTTATCGGGGCAGAGGTATCGGGCTCCAGTGCCACCTCCCCCTACATTTAAATCCACCAGTGATGGAGCTGACATCGGTGGCTCTGTCTATGTGCACATCTCCGTCCACTGCTTCCTGTGGTGGAGCACATAGACGGAGCTGACAGGGGCGGCTATGTGTATGTGCGCATCTCCGTCCACTGCTTCCTATGGTGGAACACATGGACAGAGCTGACAGCGGCGGCTCTGTCTTTGTGTGCATCTCCGTCCACTGCTTCCTATGGTGGAACACGTGGACAGAACTGACAGCGGCGGCTCTGTCTATGTGCGCATCTCCGTCCACTGCTTCTGGTGGCACATACATAGACATGTCGCCAGCAGCATGGAGCTCATGTCGCGGAATGACCTTGCATATATAATTATATCATGGAATGTTTGCATTCTCACATGGAATGTCACTCGCAATGGCCTTTTCACACTGTTGCAGTTCAATACACGGTGTTAGTACCCAATTGTGCACAGCTCGAGAGAAGTATACAATTCTGGATTGCGCATTGCCACACAAGCCAACGCCAGCATTGTTTTCCGCCAACGCCATTTATCTGTGAACAGAAATAGAACTTTCCAAAAATTTTACTCAGAATGAATAGCACTGGGAACAGTTATCATCTGTCGCTCACGCTGAGCATTCCGAACACGATGAATGAACGACATTCCGTTCCTGGGTTGAAATCTGATTTCCGGCAAATTTTCCCATTGTCTGGCTCTACAGCAAGTGTCGTAGTGTTGGGCGGGTATCGAAGTTTCGGGCGTGTGTCGGAGTATTGGCGTGTGTCGGAGTGTTGGCGTGTGTCGGAGTATTGGCGTGTGTCGGAGTGTTGGCGTGTGTCGAAGTATTGGCGTGTGTCGGAGTGCTGGGCGTGTTTCGGAGTGTTGGGCGTGTGTCGAAGCTTTGGACATGTGTCGGGATGCTAGGCGATGTCCAAATGTTGGGCGTGTGTTGAAGTATTGGCGTGTGTCGAAATGTTGGGCGTGTGACGGACCGGGGACCGGACACCGTGCTGACGAAATACCACTCGGCACGATTGACGCCAGCGCCAACCGGAGCACAGCCGCCGCCCCCAGCTGGGCGGCAGCTGCGCCTGGCAGGCCACAGGAGGCCGACAGCCAATCCTCCCATCGACACCTGCTATAGTGGCGCAGAGAAATGGCGCCGTAACTGTCAGCCTGGCCAGGTGAAACGAGCGGCCGCTCCTGCCGGTGCATGTTCACGCCACTGCATGGCGGCGGCGGGTAAACTCAAATGGCGGGGACGCTCACGCCGCAGGCGAACAATAGAATACCAGGCTGCGCTTGACTTCCAACGGCGAGCACCAAAGAGGAGCAGTTCCCATAACTGATACCCGCCAAGATAAATTCGAAGCAATCCGATTGCATTATGAGAGACGTGGCGAATAAGTTGGGGAAGTCATGCGGACAATTGGAAAGTTAGTATGCTCTCAGCTGTGCTAAGCACAACTGATTATTTATTTGTTACGCTGAGAAACCAATGGCAGATCGACAAGTACTACAGTATCCAAGAAATGAGCATTGGCTACACTGGATCAGAGTTCGTCCACCTATTTCGATTTGTCAAATTAGGCACTTCGGCCTCCCCAGACCATTTCGTGCCGGTTCGTCCACCGGCTACACATAACACATATTCGATAACACAGATGCAACACAATTATGAACATCAAGCAAATCAGGCCACAGGCAGCAGAGCATCCAACTACAAGAAACTGATCATTGATTAATAAGTTCAAGAACCGTGTAATGTTTACGTCTTTTCGGTCAGATCCTTTCACCCCGTTTCGGGGAGTCATCATATGGCCTCCCTGTAATCTCCAACTAAGCGTCGCATGAAAACGAAAGAGGTGTCATGGAAAGCGCTCGACGAGTAAGGTCCGAAACCATCCACATAATTTTCTCCTCTCAAAAAGTGACGTGACTAGGGGGGTTTATGGGGTCACGACTGACGTCATCTTTTCGTCTCTGGGGAGATCATTTCGGGGAAGAATGTATATATAATACTTGCTTAGAATCAGAAAAGGATATTGAAATCTAACAATATGCTGGTCCATCCGAAAGTTTTTACAAAATTTCAAGTTGAATTTGCAATTTTTGGATTTTATTTTACTGATGGGTAGAGAGCACCGGGAAACATTGCTTTCAGTGAACGTAGTACCATGAAAAGTGATTGCCTTAGCTAGAATCTTCTATTTTAGCCCCAATTGGCACATATGCAGGAAAAGGTATCAAAATGCAAAAATTCACAAATTGTTCTGGTTCGTTTTGTTGCGTCCATCAAGGTAAGCAAACGCTGATTGTTTCATTCAAATATCATCACCCCTTAAAGTGTCCGTATCTTCATATCTGTACCAGTATCATTATATCCTAAACATCTTTACCAGATGAACAGCCTTAGAACATTTCACAGACCAATTTGCAATCGTTCTGGCAGTAGCGTAAGTTGGGCTTTAACGTGTCATCCTGTGTGTTTCTTAAACAAGCTCTTTATGCATCCTATTTTGTGTCATCGCAAATCACCATACTAAAGGAATTGACCGTAAAATATCACGAGCTAACTTATATTCCCCGCTCGAAGAACTAAATGTTCAACAACCATACTGATAGAAGTGCAAAAACTCCAATGCATCCCTCCATATAGCGTAATGTGGGGAAAACTGCATGGGGCCAATGATGTGACAGCTGCCGCAATGGTATCTCACCAGGCCGGATGTCTGCTAACAGTGACGTGACAGCTGCCGCAGTGGTATCTCACCAGGCCGGATGTCCGCTAACAGTGACGTGACAGCTGCCATAATGGTATCTCACCAGGCCGGATGTCCACTAACAGTGACGTGACAGCTGCCACAATGGTATATCAGCAGGCTGAATGTCCGCTGGTAGTGACGTGCCAGCTGCCATAATGGTATCTTACCAGGCCGGATGTCCACTAACAGTGACGTGACAGCTGCCACAATGGTATATCAGCAGGCTGAATGTCCGCTGGTAGTGACGTGACAGCTGCCACAATGGTATCTCACCAGGCCGGATGTCTGCTGGCAGTGACGTGACAGCTGCCGCAATGTACCTCTCCGGGCCGGATGTCCACTATCAGTGACGTGACAGCTGCCGCAATGGTATCTCACCGGGCCGGCTATCCGCTGGGATCGCGTCTTTCCTCGCGCCTTCACTTGACGTCACCCTAAATAGAATCCTCCAGACATGCTGATGCTGAACGTCGACCGAGCCTTCCGTCTCACTGCGACATTGTGTCCTCCTCGACGGGACACTAGCGCAACAGCAGCTGGCTCACCCTTCTCCGATACCCCAAGGAGGGGCCACAGAAGAGATTCAGATCCGGAGCCGGGGCGCTGCAGCCCGGCGGGGGGTGGGGGGTGGGGAGTGGGCATCATCCGAAAGGTTCCATTGATGCCAGTCTCACCGGTGCATGGAGAGTGCAGCCGTGTTACCCTCCATCGATCAGTACCAGTTCCGTCCCCAAACGGCCGCCCTCCGTGGGCTACATTCCCACAAGTTTTCCATGTAATTGGGCGGTCTGAGACAACAATAGCTAACATACCTGCTCTCCGCTACGCCTACCTACTCTACAAGTTTTCCATTCATGTGCTGTCGGCAGAGGAGCAGCCAAAGGGCGCCCTAGCAACCAAAAATGCATTAGATCGAATATGAAATTGATGAGACGGGGGCAAACGACGCAGCGAACTCTCGGATTGTTACTTTGAAAACAAATCTTGCGATATGCTTTGTTAGCATGCAAATTAGGCAGATACATGCTTACCTGCCCATGCAGCCGAAGTGCAAAATCGTATCTAGTTGAGGCGTTTGCCACATCAAGTTTCAGATCTCCAAGCGTGAGCATGGTCCTCTCGAAATTTGACGAGTGATAAATGTGAAAATATTTTTATTTGGTAGTCAATATCTATGTTGTTTGTCAAATCGTGAAATTTACCACACGAAATGTTTTCCCCTATGCAAAATAAGCAACTTTTATATCATTAACATAGGGTATATTTTTCAACTAACGCATTCTCACCTCCAAAAAAAAATATGATTTTTATTCTGCATTGTTGTTGTTTTTGTTGTTTATTGGGTGTTTCACGACGCACTTTATGCACGATCACGGCTAATGGCGCCGCCCACACTGTTTCGCCGGTAAGCCGCGGGATTCGGAAATGTCCTGAGTGTTGCGAATGTTGAAACCGGGACCTTTGGTACCCATAACTCAACACCTTAACCACTCGCCCATCCCAGCCCCTCTTCTGCATTGCATTGCACTAATTTAAGTGGCAGATTTTATCCCTGTTGCGTGCTACTGTTGCTGTGCTGACAAAATGACAAACGAAGATTAGATATTGGACCAAGCATCCAGACGAAGCTGGTGGAGATAGCATAGAAGAGGGGGAAAAGAGGGAAGAGGTCAGGGAGGGGAGGGGAACAGCGCAGCAGGAAGCAAGTACAAGAAGCTGTTGGAAACCAAGAACAATCTGTGGGACGTATCCACCTGTGACTTCATCAGGAAGAGTCAGAGGACTAATGGGGCGCTCAGATGGATCCAATGGAACAGAAGTATCTTGAGGACCAACGGGGTGCCCGCAATTTCCAGTGTGACCATGGCACTATGCTCAGGGACTCTGTGGAGCATATCACGGGGACGAACTTCGTCCTCCAGGAGATGCTAGGCCTGGAGAAGCCAGCCTGGCAGCTGTTCTGTGGAGTGCACACAACGCCGCGCTTATCCAGCATCATGCACAGGGTGGTCATGAAGGTAAGGCAGAAAGTGAAGCTGGAGGCACTCTTGTGGCCGTTCATGGTCAACTTGGAGCTGGACAGCAAGAATGGAAGTCTGCCCGGACAGACCCTGGACATGATGCTGAAGTTGGTGGTTCCGGAGTACATGCACAAGCCCTGGAACTACTTCTGGATACCCTGTCACTATCTGGAGCAGCGACGTGTGGAGAGGGAACTGTTCAGCTGCAAGAACCACATGTTCTGCTGCTTCAGCAGGGCGGCAGGTGTGCTGCTCTACAATAACGACCATCTGGCGGGCTTCCTTGCATTTTACCCTCACATCTCCAGCAAACTGGCGTGCCTCGTGATGGAGATGCTGAGCATGCCGCAACTGAAAGTGATCTTCGTGGCCTTCGCCTTGCTCAGCACGCACCTGGTCGAGCCGTTCTACTATCGCGCGATCGCTACTGGTGAAACTCACACAGAGACATTCTACCAGAATCTCTACATCAGCTTGTGGAAGGCCAACATGGACAATTCCTTCATCCTACTCGACAAGTCGTTCGTTTGTGTGTTTGTTATTTGGGCCATAGGACGCCTCGACTGCTGTGGTCATATTGCGCCCATAGCTCAGACAGCCATCGAAATGCGGCGTTCCTTCCCGGCATGTCCGAGAACCTCTTTACCGCTGTGAAAGAAAGCTACGGACAGGCTACGTTGCAGTCCGTGGTGGGGAAAGCCCTGGGGCAGGAGGAAGTTGATCTCTTGTTCAACACGTTGTTGCCGGAGCTGGGTATCACGCTCGCAAAGCAGAGCCGGGACTAAAGACTGGACGAGGAAACCTTCCCCATGGAGTTCCCGGTGTATGGGCTGGTCAGCATGCTGGGCGACACTCCCGTCCACAGCATGGACGTGGAGCAGCTCATGGGCAGGGCCGACCAGCGATTGCACAAGCTGAGGAGGCTGGTGGCTGCGAACAGATCAATCATTTTCAATAGTACCCAGATGCTGAAGTAGGCCAACACTGGAAGGCGGTGGAGCTAATGGGAAAGAGAGGGAGCTGAAGTGGAACAAAAAGCAGAAGGTCAAGTTGAAAGAGGTCGCCATGAGGGGGCATGAGGTGGTAAAGAACAACAAGTACAGCAACGTTAGCCACAGTCACCACTATTCTTCCCATTATGCTTTGTTTTACCTAGCACTGGTAGGTTTAAATTACAAAGAGAAAACACTTAAAAGGTATACATTTTCCATTATAATTCTGCAAATAATTGTCCATTGCATTAAAAACGCAATATGAAGTAACTAAAGAGGGTGTTCATGTAGTATTACTCTCGTTACCTAGACATGCTTAACACGAAAGTCTCCGAATGATTTTTTTAGCATTATCCCCACACAAAGAGAAGTGTTATGTTGTGGGTAACATAAATACAAATAAATAAAACACCCACATATTCGCCCCATTAGGTGACTTTCAACCTCCAGCTTCGCCAACAATTCAAGTTTTCATTCCGCAACCTGGCGTTAATTATAATGTGCATGCAGTCATTTGAGTTAAATCTAATATACAACCTGTAATTTGCAAAACCAAACTCAGGATTCTAGAAAACAAGCAAGATATTGAGGTGGGGAGGGGCTTCATGATGAATGTGATTAACCAGACCAATTATGATGGCTTTAATATCTGATTATATTTTCTTTCATTCCGTTAGTTGGGTCTTTTTATATTTCGGTCATTCCATGCCAACTCAAACGGTGGAGGGCATAATTGAACATCTCACCTCCTCAGATTTCGCTTATGGTTTGCTGGAGGGTGTTTATTTTAGTTTCCGGACAAGATTCTGAGACTTTTCTCTCTGACCAACGGCTTATTCGGCGTGGTGACGTATATGTAGGATGTCACACCAGAAACTTACTTATTGAAAGTGATATATCATTGAAATGAGGAGTGATTTCTGAGATCCGAAAATGGCTACGTGGTTGCACAATACAATAATTTAGCATGAATGCATCAGTATAATTTTTCACAATGTAAAAAATAACAATTAACCAAAACACTATTAAAAATGTCGGATTGTAAAAATAACTCCCTCTGTCGATTGTCTTTCAACGTCGATTTTCCACTGCTATGCCCGACTTTACTCTAGTTTCATTGATGAATAGAGCGGGACCTCAATTCGAATAGTGTGCAAAATATCCATAAATGCGGGCGGGTGCGTGCGGAGCCGTGGCGATAGGGCGGTGGCTTCCGGGCAGTTGGGTGGCCCACGTCGGAGAGACGGCTCGCCGCCTTAAGCTTAGCTGCTTGCTACTCCGCAAAGGATTCGCAGATATGGAACGGTCGGAATTCAGCTTTGTACAATCAAACATGGGACAATTAAGCGTACTTATCATACTATGCAAAATCGTTCACTTTCTCTTTCGCGTCTACCTTCCAATCGGGAAGGTGTTCACTATCTTTTATAATGTGCTGCCCAAGGTATCGCAAACCGCTGCACCAATCAGATTGATCGGCCTGCACGAGTGGAAGCTAATTATATATTTAATTGCGTTGGCCGCCGACTGGAAGTGCTCGGTGAATGTGGAGGCTGTTCGGTTGACGACTTTTTTATGTAAATTGAATGTATTCCTAGGGGAACGAATCGCTTTGAATTAGTTATGCACTGACCAATTTCAAACCAACACCGCAACTGTATGTAAGAAAGAGAAATAGTAAATGGTCTCAAGTATTGTACTATTTCGTACATAATAAAACCGCATGGCTCATTTTTTCTTCCTCTAAGCTACCGCTTGCATTGGTAGAAAGGGGAAGTACTTGTAACAGTTGGCGCACCCTAACCTATGCGCTGGGGGCAAGGATGGAACCTGCCATGTTTTTGGAGGAGCATGGAAGAGGTGGCCACCCTGCCCCAATGTTACTTAGATTTAGCATGCAGCTATGGCGTTGAATGGAAGTATTGGGACGACAATGCACTTTGCCCCCCCCCCATCCACACACACTGATTTTGAGAAGGTTCTATTCCTGGCTGGTGGACATTTTGTTTTGGCGCTCACCGCCAAAAAAATTGGCGCTCACCGTCGCTTCCGCTGAACGCATCCCTACGGCCGTTTCACACCACGCCTGTAGTTTATTTTTTTTTCTTCACACTGTTCGAGCTGAGGTCCCACTCCATTCATTAGAGATGTAGGGTGAAACCACACGTAGAATGTGAAAATCGATGTTAATGAAACTCGAGAGGGGTGGGAGAGGTGCTTTTCCTCACAAATATCAATTTTACGTGAGATTTAGGGAAAGTGTACTTTACAAATTTGTAAAATATATTGATACACGTACCATAAAATATTGAATTTTCGCACACCGTAGCAATTTTCAGATGCAAGACATCTTCTCCCTTTCCAAAGTTTCATGAGTTTCATCAGTCCGCGGTGTGACGTCATATTTTACGTCAAAGTATAGTATATACTGCTTGTCACAGAGTCATACAACTTCCAGAATCGTGTTCTTGGGCTAAGATAATTCCTTCAGCAAAACATACGCAAAATCTGAGGGGATGGGGTATTATCGACCCGTCGAATTGGCGTGGAACGACCCATTCTGTTATTTCATTTGCATACGTCATGCTAAGTAATTCATAAATTACCGTTGCCAAACACGTGATAACTCCGAAGTAGTCAGTAATTTCCTGTAAGAGAATGGGAGAGCCGGCGAAATACCAGCCAAACGCTAAACCTGCGACAAATAGCAGGTTCTCAACTGACAGTGTCCTATTCGAAATCTCACGTTGTGGCTGTTTCAATCATACGTTGTCGAAACTGGCGCACGGTGTGGGGGGGGGAGAGGACGCGAGGTCAGGCGTTAGCGAATACAACGCGATGTGAAATGTCACGGGCAGAATAATGCGGACCGTATCGATAAACAATAATAAATATGGAATAGTAATATATATATATATATATATATATATATATATATATATATATATATATATATATATATATATATATATATATATATATATATATATATATATATATATAACATATATATATATATATATATATATATATATATATATATATATATATATATATATATATATATATGTATATATATGTTAAAACACAGAACAATGGGAGCATAGCTTTATTGAGCCGAAACGTTGTGAATAAAGCTATGCTCCCATTGTTCTGTGTTTTAACAATTTGTCATTCCATCTTAACTAGTACAAAATGTATATATATATATATATATATATATATATATATATATATATATATATATATATGAAATATATATAAATATTGTATAGGAAAAAAAAATTTGAGGAGGAAGAAATATACGAAAATGGAGTGACGTAGAAATACCAGAGAATAATGTTAAACCAAACAGGACAAGCGTTAGAGTTTATGCATGTAAACGCAGCACGACGCATTCGAAAGCGCGCTTCGCTACTTGGACAGGATGAACAGAGATATAATTATCTATTATGAAGCACCGACATAATTATCACATGGTACGAGTTTGCACTGGAAATGTGATCTGCTCCTTATTCTCTCCATTTCCGCAATATAGTGTACTCATGAAGACCTTCGGTATCGAAACCATGAAAATCCTCTTCATTTAGTTTACGGAGGAGGGGGGGGGGGACACACTTAAAAATTGAACTACATGAGCAAAGGCATCCATATTTTCTGACAGCCAGGCCGTACAGCTGTGAACATACATTGCAAATCACAGACTGCTGTACACCTCATATCCACAGATGAACATGGGACAAGACACACCCAAACTGTACACTACTGGGCATCGACATGCTATATATGGCCGGAGACTCGTCAGAGGCACCCACCCGCCGTGCTTCATATACCGCCGGGGCTCAGAGTCAGAGACACCCGCCGTGCTCCGCAGTGGACGGGTCTCCACTTCACCGCGCTATACGTCACCCACAGCTGACACGGCAATCCCACCTCAATGGTGGCAGGAGCGCGGCCCGCCCTCCCAAGGCCCCTCGCCGAATGTCCCGGCACAAAGACGCGCGGTTGCGCCGCCCGAGCGTCGCCGGGATCGCCACGGTCAGCGATAAAGGCTTATCAAAAATCACCATCAGCGACTCGATGCCTTCCATATGCGATGAACGACAATGAATCGGAGCAGACAAGGCCAGCACGACAATAAAAGGCGGCTGGCGGCGAGCGTCTGGGAAGCGCGTCTGTACTGGCTGACCGATCCCTATCGATGTGGCAGCTGATGTCGAGTCCGCCTGGGGGTGCGGGCCGGCACCACTGACGTCGGGCGACTCGGGACTCGTCCGAACTCAGTCCAACGACTCGCCTAGCTAACCTCAGGAGCCCATTTCAGCTCGTTGGAACTCGTCCGAGCTCAACTTGAGCGCTCATCTGAACTCAGCTCGAGAGCTCGTCCGATCTGAGCCAGAAGGCTCGCATGAACTGAATTCGAAAAGTCGCCATACCTCAACTCGATTGCTCACCATACCACAACTCGAGAGCTCGCCATGCCATAACTGTACGGTCCATCACACCACAACTGGAGAGCTCGCCATGCCATAACTGTACGGTCCATCACACCACAACTCGAGAGCTCGCCATGCCATAGCTGTACGGTCCATCACACCACAACTCGAGGGCTCGCCAAACCTCAACTCGTGGGCTTACCAGACCATAACTCGAAGGCTAGCCATACCATAAATGTAGGGTTCATCCCACCACAATTCGAACGTTTGGCATACCACAGCTCGAGGGTTCGTCATACATCAACTCGAGGGCTCACCATACCACAACTCGAGGGCTCGCCATACCATAACTGTAGGGCCATCACACCACAATTCGAGCCTTTGGTATACCACGATTCCAGGGCTTGCCGCACTACCGCATACCGCTCCCCAACCAGAAGGGGGATTGATACATTATACTAAGACATGCTTGATTGGCATTCTATGGCTAAAACATTGCCAAAATTTCGTGAATTTTTGCTTCACGTGGTATCTCTTGCTAAAGCAGTTTGACCGGATGCCTTAGCCCTGATTCCAATCATCTGGAGTGGGACGGCAAAAAATCCGCTGGACTTCGCGTCAGGCTGATTTGTGTCCTTTTGTCTCTGTAAAAGGGGACGATTGTAGCACGTCGAAGTGAGTTATTGAAATCACCTAGAGTCCACCACAAAGACATATAGCAAGGTACCCTTGAATGTCATGGCTCCAGCAATTCAAGGGAACCTTGAATCTTTACATACTTCCCTTAAACTTAACCTTAGAACATGGAATCGCCTAAAACCTGCTAAGTAATAGCCAGGTTTATCGAAAATCAGGACGGCAAATCAGATAAAATCTGATGATCTCAATCGTCGACTGAATCTTAAGCATGCTTAGTCGTGGTTCTACTGAGACATTTCAGTTTATCTTATTCTAAGTCATCTGGGTACCCAGTGAGAGGTGGAGGGATGCCCAAACACACTCTCCCTCCCAGGAAGAGCGGTGTTGGATTCCCTTTCGAGCAGTTAATTTTAATTAATTAATCCCGAATCCGCCGTGCGGGTTAATTGTGCTGTAATCTGGAGAAGCGAACGGTGATAACCAAAGCGTGGAACAGGATATAGGAAAAAGGAAGTTTTTTTTCAGTCATGGAGAATACAAAAACAAATCGACCCGTCTCTGATCATTCACGCAGGCACCACAGATCAATGGAATTCTCACCGATGAAGGCTATATTCAAATCTGCCGGCGCCATAATGGAATACTTCTTTTATTTGTGGTCAGGATGGCTCCAATGGTGCCATTAATGACATCTGTCTTGCAGTCAAGAGTAGAGGGAGCTAATCATAAGCGTACACACGGGGGAGGTGGAGAGAGAGAACAGAGAGAGAACAATGCCCTAACCCTCACCTGTGCACGGCATTTTACCATCTTCCCCAATGTAAAACATATTTACCGCATCCCTGCGCGTGCGGGACGGGATGGAGTGGGGATAGGGGGCTACAGCCTTCATCCTCTTCTCTCCTGATGACAACCTCGTTCTCAATCCAGGACAAAAGGTGCATCAGTGAATACTTGTGAGGATGATCCTCATCGCTTAATGATCATGGGGATGGGCATCCTTCTCATCTCAATCGGCAGAGTTCATGTCCGAGAGTAACGATAACAGATACTTCTTTTTTCTTTCTTTTTTAGACTTCTTTTTTCTTGACTTCTTTTTTCTTCTTTTTTCTTTTAGACTTCTTTTTCGAACCAAGCCCATTCATGTGTGTTTTCGATGCCTCCGCAGTTTTGAACTTCCAGGGGAAAGATGTTGCCCATGCAAAAGCCATTAACACCGGAATTATCCCTACAACGTAAGTGACGAATTCCCCACCAACACACTATGGGCAGTCAAAGTTCACAGGCTGGTTTCGGATCTGGTTGGTTCAGCATGCGGACGGCCGCCCGCCAGCCAAATGGCGCATGAGTACCAGAATATAGTCCCACATGATAACTCGCAAAGGAACAATGTTTCCAATTCATCAGTGTAAGTGACAATCAATTGGACATCTGAAGGCAAGCCAATTTGAATAAATGGACTTCGCACCAATTTTATGGAGATAAAGTCGCATAAATTGTAACTATGTTATCCGCGGATACACTGGTGATCATCCGGACGTGTTGGACGCTAACGCATATTTCGAAGTTCTTGAATATTATCAAGAATCCACCAGTTTTCTTTATTTAACTGGAGGTCCCCTAATATCCGCGTTACCCTTGCGTATGACGCGCATCCACGATAGAAGCCCTTTAAACCTGTCAGAATCCCTCTGTAATTGCAATGGTGCCCACCGGCCATGACGTGGTTATTTTTTTAACCTTAAATGGGCGAGATAAAAGTGAGTGGATTCATGGGTGGTATGCGTGTAGCATGGTAGGTATTGCAGTTTGGACAACACTTGTGTGGCGACAACATTATCTTTTCATCAGTGTGCATTATTTAACCGTACTTTGTAACTCCAACACGTTCTCAGTTGTCATATGGCGTAACTTGCAACATCAACTTCGTTGACAATCTTCTACTCGGGAGAGGCATTTCACGCGTCACTGAAAGCGGGAGTCTAATGAAATTCAGATGCATTCAGATACTACTATCACTTTCGCTTGTGTCTGTCCTGCTGATAAAAATAACTGTACAAGCTGCATGGCTTGACCTTGACAATGACCGTCGGAGGTCGGACGCCGTGCCAAAACTCGGCTGTCGGATGTCGGACGTCATGCCAAACCCCGGTCATCGGACGTTGGACGTCGTGCCAAACCCCGACCGTCGGACGTACCAAACCCCGGCCGAAGGTAGACCCGAGCATCATGACCCACGACGCTCACTTGTGTCGACTGCCGGGCGCCGGGTGTTGGGTGTCTCGCCTCACCTTCATCACAGATAGACGGCCGAGCCGTCACCAATCGTCACCACTCGGCTGACTGATTCGCTGGTGATCAGCCATTCGCTGCTCCCGCGCCACCGATACCCGCGCTAATTGGCCGATCGTTCGTCGCTCTGCCAGCTTCTGCCGGTCCTAGACGAGAAGCTGATCGTCACTCGTTAATGACACGTCACGTGACACGTCACGTGACACGCAGCCTGACGCGCCGCTGAGTCCAGCGATCGAGTAATCGGTCAGACTGGTCGGATGGACCGCACGTGAGGTGTCGCCAACTTAACACAACTGGGTCTCATTACGTCCAATCGGCATGTCCACAAATCTGGGAAGGGAACGTCTTAGACGAAGGTAGTCACGTCAGCAGCGTCGCCGCACGCCACCAGTCTGTCTGGACTGTCTGTCCAGCCGTGCACGCGCACGCCACCGGTCGGTCTGGACTGTCTGAACTGTCTGGCCAGCCGTGCACGCAGCACGCCACCAGTCCTGTCCGGACCGTCCGGACAGTGTCCAGCCGTGCACGCGCACGCCACCGGTCGGTCTGGACTGTCTGAACTGTCTGGCCAGCCGTACACGCCGCACGCCACCAGTCCTGTCCGGACCGTCCGGACAGTGTCCAGCCGTGCACGCGCACGCCACCGGTCGGTCTTGACGGTCTGGCCAGCGTCGTCGCACGCCGCCAGTCGGTCCGGACTGTCTGGACACTGGCCAGTGGACAGTGGCCAGCCGTGCACGAAGGCTCCATCCTCTGAGAACAAGCGGCGCCAGGCTCAGTTCGGTTAACTGGCCCAGTTACCTGCGATTTAGACCGTTTGCAGTTGCGGTTACGGGTGGCCGGAGTAGTTGAGCGCCTGTGTGGTAGTTCACAGAGATGATGTGTATGCACCAACGTGGCACGGCACCTGAGACCACTATGGCATATGACTATGGCCATGGTGCTGCATGCTGATGAACTGTCCGTACATTTGTTCCCGAAGCAGAAATACGTACAGCAGTGAATAATTATTTGGCCATGAAATATTAGATCTGCTATAACATCCCGCCTGTACAATTTCATGAGAACACAGGCTGACAAGATTATGGAGCATAGATGGGCAGTTATGACCAAGTACCAGAATGTCAAAGTATCGAGTTTCTTACCAGCATTTTAAGTGGTCTAATGGGTGCTTTGCATGGTCAGCGCAGCGGATACTAAGCACCGCGTCCTCTCTTAAATACAACAAAATAGCGTTGCGCCAACCGTGGTGAACATAGAGAAACAACTTGATATGCTCCCTTTGCCGCGTCTTGGTCCGCGTGTTCCACTGAAGTCCGTGGTGTGGTGCCGGCTATAGATAGTTGGTGTGGTGTCACGGCCAGCGGAACATAGTGAAGTTGTTCTTCAGCAGTTCCCCGTCAGTGGTAGTATATGCAGCGCATGCTACCTCCAAAGCGGGACGCGCTCCGGTCCGCTCCGACAGGCCGGTGCTAAATCACCGGCAGCGGGCAGGCACGTGCAGCCGTGGTGCCGTTCTGCCAGTGCGCCGTATATCGCCTCATCAGCAGCGCCGATCGGTACGCGCCGGTGATGTTTACACGCGCATTACACGCTAGCAAAGGTTGGTCGTCGCCAACACTGACCGATGGTCGTGTAGCGTGCCACGTGATATCAAGGCGGATAACCCCCCACCGCGCCGACAGTGGGGCACCTCCGCCGCGCGGATTTGTCACCAGCGATGAATAACATCGCAGCCAGACCTTGCAGAAGCTGCGAAGCCGTGCAGTGAATAGCTAAGCGCTACATACTGCTGAATCCTTGCCGACTGCTGTTGATTTGCATAGGTGTGGAAGAGCAATGGGGTTGATTCTTCATACGAAGTCTTCGATTATGAGATTACTTGATAACGTCTCGCTGCGTATTTGCTTTGCAGCAACTATGAATCGACTGGACTACCTCCATGTGTAATCGTAGGCGCTTGTCTATGTTATTTCATAGACCAATTTCGCTCTTCCATACCACTGTGGTTTGGCTTGAGGGTCATGTTACGTTTGCATATTTTGCTGTTACGCAATAAACTGGAACGTGCACCAAATCGCAATGTCAATCCCAGGCGGAGTGGCTGGTGCTCGCTGTCGCGACAATAGCTGATGGTATTTCAGATAATTCCATTCCAATGCACATGGAGGTGGCTTAGGGGTGATTTGCGTTGCTTTACTGAAGTTGTGTATTTCTTGTTTGTTTTACTGCAGTCGAATATTCGGATAACTGCTATTCCATGTTGTCTATATCTCGTTAGTTCACTGCTACATATGGGTACTTCGGTTTTTGGTTCCGTGCAATTTAATGTGGAAAAATAGACGTAAGGGCGTCGGCACATTGGCAATTGCCATCCGAGGGAGAAAGTTACCTGTTAACGGACAACTCCAGGACAAATCACCAAGGTAGATCCAAAATTGTTCACCATGACATGTCCGATTTTGATCGAAACGGTGGAAGGGGTTATCTACGGCCCAGAATACGATTCTGAGATTATTTGATTTCTTGGTCAAAGGGGTCACGAGATACAAGTCGTCGATATTTTGGGATCACTGAGAGACAACAAAGAGATGCTAATTGTTGTTTAACGGTAGCAATTACCTTACCAAAGCAATATCCTACCAATTATCTTACCAATATGCGTGAATACTACACATATATAATTTGCAAGCGGAAGATTTGCTCCATGCAATAGAAACATGTGATATCTTCGAAAGTCAACTTATGACCTCATGATCTTATGACGTTTCATTGACCTCGATACATTTTTTAAAAGCGTATTTCCACTTTTTCTTTCAACTGCTTGGTGTCCAATCAATTATGCGTTTGATGATATAATTTCGTTTTCTGTAAAGCCGAACCTATAACGATTTTCAGACGTAACATGTAATTGTCTGACATGAGTTTCAGATAGTGTTATTTTACATGAATAGTAGCATAGCTGGCATCGACGTCATTTAAAAGCTACTTGCGCATAGATCACAATGATAATATTGTTAAGCACACCAGAGGTCAAAATATCCACATGGTGATCAGTGACCTGACCTCGATATAGAAGATTTGTGTGCATTGCAGAAGCGGTCGATGTGGGTCTCATTCTAAAGCCCTTTGCTGATAGATCACGATTATATGAGACCTACTCGCATCAGAGGTCACGGTTGTCACAGTATGTCAGCGGCCTGCCCTTAACTGTATTATTTCAGGGGACTTCTGAAGCCACCATGCAGGTGTTTTTGCTCGCCGCTTCTTATTGTGCCATGATAGAGTCTGAAACATCTGGCGTTTCTTAAAGTTCTATTGCACATGTTATGCGACAAAATAAACAGTTTTGTGGTTGATCAGTGGCGTCTCCTGACAGAGATTCCGAACGGCATCATACAATATTTTTTTTAAAAACAGTTTGATGAGTTTTCATAAGATCATGAAGTCATCAAGTGCCTAGGCTTAATAATAGCTACAGGGGTCCATCTGGGTTAAGCCTATCATTGGAAGATACTATAGGTCTATAATTAAAAGATGCTCAACAACCTAATCAATACTACATCCTAAATTCCCCAAACAACTATCTACCTACTCCTATCCTACCTATGCATCCTACATATCTACCTATACTTAGCTACCTACCTATATACCTACCGTAGCATATCTAGTGTATCTAGCATATCTAGTCATCTCGCGTTCACTCGATCTCGCGTAGCACACGCGTGGATCGAGTGATGGCGTAACACACGCGTGATAGCACATACATGTGACTCACCTATATCTCCTAAACAAAATGACATCATTCAGATTGGCATTATCTACCCCTTTTGCAATTTTAGACATTGCAATCATACCACCCCGTAATCTCCTCTACTTGAGTAAGTACATATCAAACGTCATAAGCATCTCTCCATATTTTACGTTTCCTAGCCCACTGATAAGTATAATAGCTTTGCATTGTACTCATGCTAGCGTATCTATATCTCTTTCGAAGCAAGGAAGACATGTGGGGTACATAGGCTGTACACAATATTCTAAGTGGGGTCGCACATAGGCTAAATTCAATTGTTTTCATCACTTCCTTGCTCTTATATTTCACACTCATATTTATGATCTTTAGCATTCTGCAGAGGTGAAAAAGCCTGCTACTTGGAGACGAGCGTAGATGACAGATACTGGCAACGTATCCGCAGTCATGGTGACAATTTACGGTCAGTTGCGTATCCAAGTGGAGGAACGGAGCTCTGCCCATCCCTCAAGAGACCGATTGTTACCGAAATTTTACAATGAACAGCATTTGTTTTTAAATCTGAGAACATTTTGTTTTTTAAATACTGTCTCAAACGGACCCAATGAATATTAGCTGTTCAATTCCGATGAGTTTTCAGACTTTGATTTTTCCCCAAGCCAAGCTACTGGAACCGCCCCTGCTTACGGTATTGTATTATCATTCAGTATGCATTTTCATCTGTCCGTTTTGCTTCTTATCATACCCGATCAATTTCTTTTTCCTAATCATGCAAACATTGTACGTACTTCTCATTTTATTTTAGTGCAACATTTTTGCGAAGCATACCCAAGACATTTGGTGGTTATGATCGAGGTGACAGGAGTGTAGGCTAAAATAATAGCGTTGCCACGCATGGTAACTCTATAGGCTTTAGCATGGCTGTGGCAAGCAGTGGCTGTGGCAAGCAACCTACGAACTATCGCAATTGGGATACTGAACCATATGAAAAAGTTTTGTTTTACGACGCTGATTTATTTCAAAGTTCTTAAGCTAAACAAGTGGTGGAAGATTGCAAGGGTGATTTTTCGTCTCTGAGTGTCAGGACTGGTATTGGAAACATGGCCTTTTCCTGGATATGGGTGATTCAGAATGGTATTATCTTCGTGAAATATACACTCATTTTGGGGAAAATGTGAATGGAGTTGTTTGACAACGGCTCCCAACTCCTTGCTGTTTAAACATGACCATTGGAAGACACATAGTACATAGAACATGGAACATGGAGCATGATCATGGAAAGCATAAAAAGGAGCTCTTCCTGATAGGAAAAAAAATTCCCTCTCCGACCTGGAATGCGACACAACTTTCCTCTCCAAATCCAAGATTTCAAAATATAAATCCAACACTGATCAGGACTGAGATTACAGCTCGGATGGAACCTGAGTGCAGCACATGCTCAAGGAGTGGATGTTGCCATGGCACCGCCATCATGACAAAAGGTGCTTTGTGGTTATCCTGATTGCAAGTTCGATGGCAAATTAAGAACTCGGACGCCTGTCCGAGTGCTTTGTTACATGAAGACGAAGCATGCAGGTCTACCTAGCTGTGTGCAATGCACTGCTTTTGGAGAAAGGGTACAGTGGCAGTGATGGTGAATTGGTGCAGAAGGTGCAGGTAAGACTGAATCTCTTTCTACTAATCGCATCATGTTTGCAGTATATTGCAATATTGCCAGTGTATTGTTCATGTCTAAGCACAAACACCTCTCATGACACTTTGTGTGTCTTACTATGTTGTGTTGCTTCGTTTTCATGCATGTGTGCTGCTGACGATTTGCTTTGTTACTTTACTTACACCTCAGGTGTAAGCATCAATTACTTACACCTCAGGTGCGTAAGGCTGTTTTGTGCAGTATCTCCATGCACAATATGCTTCAGTCTACCATATCTAGTCAGCCAATTTGTCACAACTTGCATAATCTGTTCAGCAGGGGAAATGCTTCTCAGCAGGGGAAATGCTTCTCAGCAGGGGAAATGCTTCAGCTCTTCCAATCCGTGTCTCTTTTTATTTTAAGAATTTCTCCCTGGCACTTTGGTGGTTTGATTCATGGGTCTGGGTATTTTCCGTAAGTAGAACTTGTCAGTGCCCTGACACCAGTTAAAAACATGGAATCTGACACCGTGCCATTTATGTTGGTTCAATGGTGCAGCAAAAAAAACAATTTGGTTAGGTAGATTTTGAATTTGAGGCTTTCATTGGTTATTCAAAAGTGGTTTGAATACCATGTATATGAGCATAATGAAGATAATGTGACTACAATTTCCATCAGAAGTGCTTAGTTTTCAGTTGGCGAGCAAAATAATGCGAAGAGCTGGTAGTACTTTGTACTTGAGTGTAGTGTTGTAGTGTTGCAGTGTTATGTTTTGAGTGAGGTAACATTTAAGAAAGAATAACATCAAATTTAACCGAGAAAAACGTAGCCTATCCTAGCCTGACCCATTATATTTTATGTTTGTCTCTAAAAGCACAAAACGTTTTTGAATTCAATTATTTCAAAAGTTCACGAAACCTAACTGAACCTAGCCTATTCTAGCCTAACCTTTTCCAGAGGAAAACAAATCCAATTATTTGTGTGATATTAAAAAAGAAGCGAATTTGTATCTTAAAAACTAACCTAACCTAATCTAGCCGAATACTTTCTTCATAAAGGTAAAATGTGTGTAATGGCATATCTCGTGAACAACTCAAGCCACATATTACATTTATATTCATAGCCCCACCAAATGCAAGCAGCATCATCATATACAGTGTGTTGCAATTATCCATATTGCTTAATAATTATACTGTGTTTTGTATCTATATTCCATAGTAATGAAGTTGGCTGTTTGCATAGTAGATATCAAAGCTTGTTGACTGCTGTTTAATTTGTAATAAGATTGGGGATGCTCCAAGCATCTGCCCCTTGTAATTGTTGCAGCTTGTAGTCAAAAGCTGTCCACGGTAGGGGAAGGATGCGACGTTGTGAGCATATCCAACTGGGAAGAATAAATATATAATCTGTTTAGTCTCCTTACAGTGACCAGCAAGCATGAAGGAACCACCATGACATAGTGACAAAAACAGATTCACTCATAAATGTACTATTTTCATATAACATGATGGCTAATGCTGAAAATAAAAAAGTGGGGCCATGAACAGGGGTGAACTAAAAAATAATGTGGAAAGCAATTTATTTTCAGCTCTATGATGGTTTAGGTATGCTACATAGCGCTCCATGGTTTATGTATGATGCATGTGAAAAAGTGCACCACCTTGCATAGTTGTAATTTTCAGTAAGCATTTAAACATTGTTATTACTGTTGTGCATAGCGAGAAACTGCATCAAGTGTGTATCGCAATTTTTCAACATGCTGATCAGCAGATATGTTATTTTATATGAAGGAAGAAAGTAGGTAAAAAGAAAAAGGAGTCAATTCCACTTTGCTTTGATGATTACTTATTTTCACGAACTTGACGCGGCTTTGACAACACGCAGAGGATGGAAATGTCAGCAAGCGAAACGCGCGAACAGGTAGAGGAATCGGTGATGTTGAAGAACGCCATAGGGCATAGGTCTACCCACAATAGAAGAATTAGCGATATCCAGGGTCATTTCCAAAGAAAATCCTGCTGAATTCTAGATGAAGCCGCAATGGTTAAGTAACATCATAGAAAATAAAATACATCGTTGATGAAAAATATCGGTCCAGCGATGCAGAAAGACACTGCACAAGCCACGAACAGCCTAAAGTCAATTGCTTATGGTAAATGAAGAAAATCACTGTTATGCTATGATTATAACCACCGTTATTAAATTATGCCTATATTCACATCACGAAGTAAACAAATTACACAGCATCCATACAAAAAGACGTTGCCAAGTTAAAGAAACAGCGGTTAATTTCGATTCATGGTGTTATGGTTCGTGCCTGTAGCTGAGTACCTCTCCGAAATGGTAATGGGATCTGCGCCATGTCGGAGAACAAACAGCCACCCTTATAATTTATGCTCGCCCAGTATCAGTGTATCATTTAAGCACCAGTCGGCGGCCGCGACAAGCGTGGTATCCGCCCCCATCTCAGCCCGGTCGGGTTTCACAGCGCACTGTTTTCCTCTCGTTCCCCGGTTCCACCCTCGGCAGCACGCCTCCCATGCTCCATTGAGAACGCTAACCGAGTGCAGGACCCTGTGCCGCCCCGTGGGATATCCACTTTCCGTCAGCGTGGTGTCGCTCTTGTCTGGCCGGATTTGCAGATGAAAGGAAAGGAAATTGCCCAAAGATTGGCGGACGGAAAATACGCCCTTGTGCCCATGCCAGAATTATGTTACGTTGAAATGTGACCACATTCCTTGATAATTTCTGTATGCGTCCCCTACGAAGGCTTCCCTAGGTTTGAAGAAAGGCCAGGTGTTTCTGGCATGGGCTTAGCTTAGCTAATTCTGACATGGGATAGACATTTCGATAGAAGGGTACTTTTTAAACGGAAGGGTACACATGTCAGCGATATAACATGCTTTTTAAGCAACGAAAAAAAAGAATCTTAAATATCCATAATGCATTTATCGCAGCATCGAGTACGGAAGGTAGAACACGAGCGCACAAATTTCGACATGAGTGGAATAGGCCAGTTAATGATCAAGTCATTCGCTTCGTTGGTTTGCTGCCCTCGAAGGCAAATTTTTACCTTCCTTCCATGAATTTCAGAAAAGCCCGCTTCCACCCCCACCCGCCTCCTGGTATCTCGAGAACCAAGGATAATATGAACAATCGGGAAGCAGCATTTAATAGCCCATAAAACAGCGTCAGAAATTCCAATTAAAACTAATTAATGTGCCCATGGAAGTATTGAGCAATGGATGGAAGAACGTACCTAAAATGGTCGTACAAACTCCATTCAAGAAGCATTTCCAATTATGAAAATGTAAAAGGTGCATCCTTTGACGAGGCATTGGTGTTGCTATGCACCACCAGATGTTATAACCATGGGTTAAGCCGTGTTAGATCGATGAAACTGGGTAAAGGTGCTTGTTTGCCATATCACAAACTACGCATGCTACGAATAATGGTAAAAGGTTATTCAGTACCTCTTGAAAAACTGACATTTCTGAAGGCTATATGTGACAGCTCATGGGCCAAATTGGATCAACTCTTGTCCGAGGTGTCAATGATGGGTGCTCCAATGTAATTCATCTATCTCAACAACTTGGTATGCGATAGTTACAGGGGAACCCTGGAAAGGTGAAGTTCGGTCACATGAGAAGAATCAGCAGCAGTGCCTCAACCTGACACCGCCTGGGTTGTTTTCACTTCACGGGACCGCATGCTGTTTTCACCACATGTGACCGCCTGGGGTTGGGCCGATTTAACCTCACCCTCCTATCTCTGAAGCCAATAGCCGGATCAGAAACACGCAAACACCAATCGATAGCGCTGGCCTTTCTTCTCCTTAGCCTCCTTGCTTCCCTTCGCGAATGTGGATGTGCTCAGAGCATTGAAACAGATACCAAGCGAAAGCTCTCGCTTTTCTGCATCATCAAAATGATCATACGTTGTCCTTAGTTCATGGTCAAACTGAAGCCATCTCAGATCGCGCCAGGTCAGGTCAGGTGAAATTGCCAAAATGGGCATGAATCCTATAAGACGATTGATGAGGTTCTGATCATCAGACTGTACCATATAATTGCTGCAGGTAAACCCATTCGAGCCTATAATGCCAAGACCACGTGAGGTCAGCGTCAAAACCGTGACTTATTATGGCCTTTTTTGATAACCTGGTGGATCATCATTGACTTAGTTGACCAGGCCCGTGATGAATTCAAACCCGCTGCTGTTTGCATCAATGCAAGGACAAACAGCTGCATACAGTTTGAGCTGCTGCTAGCAATAACGAACAGTCGTGCAGATGCTTACTGATGACGTCAATTCTTCGTGGCCTGGCCTACCATAAACAATTGTTTTGCCGTCAACATGTGTTTAAGGTATCATTTGACAGGCATGCCAAGTTTAGTCATGATCACTCGACCGTTCGACAACTATCGACGAAAATCGGATGGGGCCGATTTTGGTCCCAGCCCAGGTGGTCTCGTATTAAAAGGTCAGCTCGCTATGTCGCAAAATACCCATGCCCAAAATAGCAGGGAAATTATATTCAGTCTCTTGAAAGACTGAATCGAAACGATTGTGCTCGATATGCCAAAGATCACGTAGGATATGGCATTAAACCAGGTCACGAGGCAATGAGCGATTATGCTACCTAGATTCCCGTCCCATCATGGCCACAGCATTACTGTAATCTACATCCTGAGCGCTTGGGTCCCTGTGTCTCTGTCCCATCATGGTCACAACGCTACTGTAATCCACATCCTGAATCAATTGCGTGGAACGCCGTGACATGACCAAATACGACCTGATATTGAAATTACCTCAGGTGTTCCGTTTGGCCTCACGCGACCCACATCACTTGGTAACGATTTGGGAATAGCCTGAGACCGTTATGTTACATTGACAAAAACCGTCCGCCTTGCCTGGTATATTCAATGAAGTCGACTTCGATTTATTCTGTCATGGCAATGTTTACTCCAACTTAGCCTAAAATGAAAGCACTTTTAGTGATCATCATGTCCCATACTACATGTCTTACCACAGGATAACATGCTACGGTTTTAAGCCATACATTTACTTCCTGGATGCAGTACTAAGCTTGCAATCATGTGATTCGACTCGTGATCGTGTGGCCGAACGAGATCTCTTTACCGAGAGTGACTTTTGTATTTTGTTAGACTATGGAAATAGATTGTAAGCGTCATGGTTAATTCTGAGCTGAAGTTCCGCAATTCGTGTCCAAATCTAGGCGAATGCAAGAACTAGTGATGAGCTGGGTGTAGCTGTTCTAACTCCGCCATGCTATGCACCACAAACCTTTCTCACCCATCTCAAGCAACTTGACTCATGCATTTGCTACAGGTGCTAGTGCGCAAAAAAGGTAACCTGATTTCACCCACATTCCCTTTTTACTACTCGATTCAGGTCAGCTTCCAAATAAGTCTGAAACCTTAGCTTCGAGCAAGTACGCTTCAGATATCAATGCACTGTCCCAGCCATGGGGACCAAGGGATGAAGCATTCCGAAATAATTCAACATCTGCTTTTCTGTTCGTGTCACCTGCGCGGCAAATGCCTCTAGCTTAATTACGTCAACACGGCTGTGAAGCTGGTAAGATCCACAATTCATGAACGGACTAGTAAGCTGTCGGTTGGCAGCTTTCCAGTGGTTTCGAATTTTCCATATCACTTCAAAATGAAGGTCGTAGGACAGAGTGAGAGAACAGATACCCCAGCAGGGAGGGCCTTTCAGTAGGATGCCATGGCAATGCTTCTCGTTGTTGCGAGGTAGTAGTGTTGGGCAGTGAATGCTATAAATGCAATATGAATCACTCCTTGCAAATGACCCTGGAAATCGCTAATTCTTCTATCGTGAGTAGACCTATGACCTATGGCGTTCTTGAAAATCTTCGATTCCTCTACCTGTTCGCGCGTTCTGCTTGCTGATATTTCCATCCTCTGCGTGTTGTCAAAGCAGTGTGAAGTTCGTGAAAATCTGCAATCTTCAAAACCAAGTAGAATTGACGCTTAATACCACATATAAGCTTCTGCATTGCCCCGCTATGCTATCAAGTACACGAATATAAGATATATTACTTCGGTGCATCTTTAAAATGGCGTGCTGCATAAATTCTGCGAAGTCATATTTCTGGTATGAGTGTTTCATTTCAACACCATACAAACCCAAAATGTTTTAACAAAAAAGGTCGCACCTACAATTTTACACAAATTCCCTTCAATAAATACGATGACTTCATACGCACTCAAGCTTCATGAGACTTCATTCTTCAGACTACCGCTCATTTCCGGAAATGTGTATTCATTATTTTATGACAATGTCAATTCATACGGCATTGAATGTTTTACTGCAGTTATATAATATGTCTGCGCAACTGGTCTGAAATTCGACAGCAATGTTTGTTCACAACGTAGAACACCACCCCAAACATACAAAATTATACTTCTAAACTCCAAAAGGTTCCAAGAAATTACGCGGCCTAGCTTGATTGCGATGCAGCGTTCCAATGCGATATAGTCGAACCGAAGTATATTGCTGCGATCTAGTCGAACTGAAGTACATCGCCGTGATGTGAACTAGTCTGACTGAAGTGTATCGCCGCGATATGAACTGGTGTGACCGAAGTATATCGCCGTGATATGAACTAGCCTGACCGAAGTATATCGCCATGCTCTAGTCGGAACGAGGTATACCGTTGATCTGACCCGTCTGATCCTCCGGCGACCTTGTCACGTAACTCGACGCACGGCCCACTGTGACACGGCCTCCTGTGCCCTCGACACATGACACGGCCTCCTGTGCCCTCGACACATGACACGGCCTCCTGTGCCCTCGCCCCAGACCGGCCCCTGTGCCCTCGCCCCATGACACGGCCTCCTGTGCCCTCGACACATGACACGGCCTCCTGTGCCCTCGACACATGACACGGCCTCCTGTGCCCTCGACACATGACACGGCCTCCTGTGCCCTCGACACATGACACGGCCTCCTGTGCCCTCGACACATGACACGGCCTCCTGTGACCTCGACACATGACACGGCCTCCTGTGTGATCTTTCCGTATCCACGCCATCCCGATATCCGGTATCCCGATGGAGAGCGCGTGTCGGCAGTTTGCGCCAACACAGGCGGCGGTCGACAAGGGCCGCCCATTTTTGGAGGCGCGCGTTTTTACGACACCGGCTATCTTTCACCGACGGCCCGAACGGTACAGGCCGTAGTTCGTCGACTCCCAGATAAGAGATCAGGGTAAGAATGTTGTCTGGACGGTCGACCAGACACCGCGTGCTTTATGCCTCGAAAAACTCGTGTGTTATCATAAATGGATGCTGAGGACGTGATCGCTGCCGCTGCCGCTCGTACGCCCGATATGGTGGCGCTGCAGCTCCTGCTGGCAGTGCTGCTGATGTGTTGCTGTGCTAGTACCGTTGGCGATGCTGGTACTGCAGGTGCTGCTGGTGGTTCTGCTGATGTGCTGATATGCTGGTGCGGTGTTGGCGATGGTCGTGCCACATGTGATACTGCAGCCGCTGGTGCTGTTGGTGATGCTGGTGCCGCAGGTCCTACTGCTGGTGCTGCTGAAGTGCTACTGTGCGTATGTTGTTGACGTTGCCGGTGCTACAGTTGCTAATGGAGCTGCTGGTGCTGTTGGCGATGATGGTGTCACAGGTTCTGCTGGTAATGCTGCTGATGTACTGATGTGTTTATATGTGGTGCTGCTTACGTGCTGCTTAATCACCATCGTCACTTTATGTTTCTCATTATGCTACTTATATTATATGAACTGTTACCTGTTTACCTTGCCTTGCCTTATTTACTTCAAATTCATCTTGCTGAGACCTGCTACGAAAACTCACACTGGAAGATATCCATTAAATAAAAATGGCATGGAAGTGAAAGCATTAACCACAAAGTAAAACCCTGACTAGCTCAATCACTCACTCCTAGCTCACCTGCCACATATCTAGGCTGATCTTTATAACCACTTGGTGACTAGGAAACATCCTGCAATCACCACCGGTAAGTGCTTCGTCTGTGAGAGCGACTGATGTATGATGGCTGCTTCCACGGAATATCGTGCGGCGTGTTTTCTCCTGATGGACACGGCCTGCTGGTGGAACCTACTTCCAATTTGATTCTTCAGTACATGCTAAAAATGGCACATACCTCTACGACGAGTAGTGGTGGTCTTGTTATCTAGCGGCGGAAACAGTTTTACAACTAAAAAATAGCACGTGAATCACGGCCAACGATTCCGCCAGGAAACTGAACAAAAGAAACTGGAGGAAAACCATCGACATTCGTGTGTGTAGCATGCAGGTGGCCTGAGACTGCGCCGTGTCGGCTGGCTGTGTGCGGCACATGCCGAGGCTGTGGTATGGCCGCGTGCTGGGTGGATCGGACCGTGAAGAGGCGCGGTGTGACGTACGGACGGATGGCGGCCGTCCACACATCTGACTGACCATCGCTGCATGCCGACGGCATCGCCACATCTGCATATCGCCCACCGTTGACGTCTGCTGAGAAAGAGAGAGAGAGAGAGAGAGAGAGAGAGAGAGAGAGAGAGAGAGAGAGAGAGAGAGAGAGAGAGAGAGAGAGAGAGAGAGAGAGAGAGAGAGAGAGAGAGAGAGAGAGAGAGAGAGAGAGAGAGAGAGAGAGAGAGAGAGAGAGAGAGAGAGAGAGAGAGAGAGAAGAGAGAGAGAGAGAGAGAGAGAGAGAGAGAGAGAGAGAGAGAGAGAGAGAGAGAGAGAGAGAGAGAGAGAGAGAGAGACAGAGACAGAGACAGAGACAGAGACAGAGACAGAGACAGAGACAGAGACAGAGGAAAAGGGAGAAAGTTTTCACCCGTGGAGAGAGAAAGGGAGTGAGCCCTTTCCACCCGTGGCACCCGAAGACGCCCCGTGGACGAGACCGTTGGAGCCAGCGCTGTGCCCCGTCCCGACCGACCGCGACACACGTTCCCTGCCAGTGGACCGTGAAATTCGGTCGGCCGGCGCGCGTCCCTCGCCGCAAATGAGGCGCGAGTCACGGCCCACCGGCACGGGCCACTCTGATCTGGCCGACATCCTGGCCGATCCAGTCCCAAGCGCCGCCGCCGCCGCCTTTATGCCGCCATTTTATGGTGGTCTGGGGATCAAGTGCCTGCCGAAATGAAGTGGTCATCATGCTTTGTGCCGCGGTGTCGTTGACCGAAAATTGATCCTGGCGTGAATGGGCATTGAATTTAAGCTCCAGGCTCCACGATCAGTGATTGTACCGGAAAACACGGACGTTTACTACGTGTTTTCAGCTTCCGCCGTAACGTTTTTCCGTTTTCCCCGTGATCTCTGGTATGGACGTGATCACGGGAAGACGAAAATTGATATGGTGGACGCCATATTGCGCGGTCATACCGGTTTGCTTTCCTTTGTTATTTCTTGCATGTTTTACCTAGTCTTAGTAAATTCGGCGTTTTAAGTGGTGGAACTCCGACGTAGGGTGGGCTTGCTGTTGCTGTTGCGCCAGTGACGGCGAGAGCAGCGTGACACAAGGTCTTGCTGGGCGCAGGCGCGGATCCAGGAATCGTTATGGGGGCACTTGACTGAAGGGATGCAATTCTTCCGATTGGCGCCAGTGGGAAAGTACCTGGACTGGCACCTTCGGCTGCACATATGCTAAGCGGGTTGGTGTTGGGGGCTGAACACACCGAAGGAGCACCTTTTCCTTCCAAGGGGCACCTATTCGTATCCGAGCAGCGCCCCTGGCTGGATAATCTGTGGAGCAGGAGGGGGAAAGGCTGCACTCGAGCCATGCCGGGGGAGCAATCTTGTTCTGGCTGGAGGAGCAACATTTGCGGTCAGGTACCGATCCAACAATTTTGTATTGGGGGGGGGGGGGAGGTACTCGCGTTTGGAGGGGCCCCACTTACTGATATATTTTGAAAGGGGTGTACTTGAGTTTCTCTGGAGAATGCTTTTAGACTCAGAGGAGCGCCTTCAGCAGGAAAATTTCAGGGATGCACTCGAGCGTCCCAGGGGGGCGCCCTTCCATGATAGGCGCATGTCCTATGCCCCTTATATCTACCCATAGCTATGGTTAAGCTATGTTCAAAGTATTCAATCATTAAGTGAGGGACTAGTCTCCAGTACTCTCCCTTCTCCCAGTCCCCAAAACCATTATGTCTGATCTGACCTGCCCACCCGGGGAACCCAGCCATCCTTACCACAATTGTGTGACCACCAATGACCCTGTATCTGACTCTCTGTCCATCCCTATCACACAGGGCCTCATGTGACATGCTAGCTGAGGAGGAGGGGCATTCCTCTCCCGATCCTCACCCCTAGTCATGGCCATGCCCCCAATCAGTGGCCATTCCCCGCATTACTAGGAGCAGTGCAGTGGCCAGAAGGTCGCATGGATCACATTTTGCGGCTCTGTGGATACGCAAACATACTATATTTGTCGTTCATTTCACAACTAGTCGCTCGAATGAAATACCATTTGTCGCAATGCTTGCATTTGTTATATTCTCTCAACCATCAAGAGGGAATTTTCTATTATCACAAATGTATCCTTTATTTGGTATCATTTTTGAAGACTTTTATTTATGTGTGTCGAATCTGGTAGCCACGCGATCCATGAGCAACGTGTTCATGCCTTCACTACGGTACGCTACAAATCCTAATGTGCCGGGTAAAGACGACTGTTCGTAAAGCTTGGAATTATACGAACCACATTTGAAATACACATTTGGAGCTTCTGTAATAAAATGTCCTTTTGATGTTCCATTAAAAAAATTAACATGGTGATTTCATTGTGACTGTCTTTAATTAAATAAGATTATACATTTGCTGGATTTCATTTTATGCTCAGACATATTGGTTCGGAACTTAATAAATTACTGATCCTGGCCGAAGACAATTTCATCACTAAATAGCAAGCCCAATAACTGTGTCAATCGCTTATCGCGTCGCCTCTTAATCCTCCCTCCTGACCTTCCATCTGTTTAAAAAAATTGAAGGATTAAGTTTACAAAAATTGTTAATTATAGTCTAGATATCGTGTATTTTGTGACCCGAAAATGGAAACACTTCTTTCAGCGCACATCAACACAATACCTTCGCCCGTAAACAGCACGTAACAATAATTAATATCCGCTCGGAGTAGTACCAGATCACGGAGGACCGGGAATAATGTTCAGAAATCTAGACATGTTTCCGTTTTTCATACGACATGCTTTCTCCGTGATTTCCGTGTTCTCCATATTTTCAGCGACGGTTCTGCGATTTCTACGTGATGTGTTTTCGGTTTTCTCCGTAATGCTGCAGTGGAGACGTCGCAATGCTTTTCGTATGCATTGAGCTCTACCCGGTACCAAAGTTCACGGAAAAAAACAACGTGATTACAGAAAACACAAATAGCCGAGCCCAGCATTTAGAGTCGGAATATATATTGTGTTCTGACCGTATTCAAAGTACGTGTTCGCCGCGCACGTAATTAGGCTGCATTCTGGAGTTGATTCTGGCACAGACAAGTACAGACGTCGCTGTAACGAGAACACCGACATATAAACGTCACCCGCCGAGCCCAACGACATTCTGACTCGCCAAACAGAACGTAGGCCTGACATTCTTTGCATAGTGTCCCGTTGAGAATCCGCTGGAGGCAGCTGGAAGTTTCGTCACCGCATAGTCGCGAACCTAGATCATTTCATATACCTGCAACTGTATGAAATTGTTGCAGAGCTCTAACGGGTAAGGGTGCAGGCCGGTTCGTGTGAAGAGGTCAGGCCAGACGATGATCAGCCTCATGTTAATGCGGCCATGTTCACGGCGCCACCTCTCACCAGTCACGTCTCCCCTGTTGTTAGGCAAACGCTCACAAGGAAAGTGAGCGCGCCGCGTGTGAGTTGTGGGAAGTGGCGCTATATTTTGGAGTGGGAGCAGCAGAAGCTATGGCGACATGCTAATGACGAGTGTGTCATCACGGCACCACACAACTGGCACATGATACGTCACCGAGCACACCTGAACGTGCAACTGATGACGACCACAGGCGGGGCACATAGTCGACAGGACGGGCACCGCCTATTAATATATATAATGGGCTACGGGTGTGAAGTACTAGGATCAATCATAGACGGCCAGATTGCCAGTCAATGTAATATGTCGCATCGCAAGTCGCATATCGCACTATGTCGGAAAGTTGATCCATACTTCCAACTCGTACGCATCCGATATCCCAACTACCACTGCCATATCATTGCAGCTTAGAGCTTTGAATATTTTAGGTAATTTGTGACTTCGACCGCCCAAAACGCAGCTGTCACACCACGTCGCACCATGTTGCAAAATAAAAAATAACACCCATGGCCATTGCAAAAGGTGTGATTATACGCACATGCAGCCCAGTTTGCTGCCCACGGCCGAAACCCGATTAGCCAATGAGGGCATCTTAGGTGCGACGAGGATTTGTTTTTGGTTTGCAGGCCAATCAGGCGGCTTGCAGGTGCGATATGGAGGTCGACCATATCGCCTGTTTTGACGCATACTCGATCTCGATCCGCCCAGGAGATTAAGGGCTAAAATTTTACTACGATGTAAACAACTGATCAAAAGATTAAAAGATCAACGACTGTTCAAAAGATACTGTGTCGTGTCGGCTGTTTTGTGACGAACAATTAGCTCGTGGCACGTGTCGCAAAGCAGATCAAGAACAAGTCTAAGTCCCATTGAAGCGATAAAAACGGTTAAACGCGAAATCGCTGGAAACTGCACCCACTTTAACATGGATAACACTGAAACCTGGAGTCCAATTTCTACAAAATGTACGAACTTTTTCAGCAGTTCATGCATCTCAAACAGTTTCTCAGGCACGTGACACGTGCCACATGCATAGAAGGAAAATATGAAATTGGCTGTTTTAGGTAATTTTCAACTTTTTTTCCATCACAGGTCACGAACCAAATACAGTACCGACACGCAATGAATTAATTTGAATTGAATTAAATGAATGAAAATTAAATGAACGTAGATCAATGTACCAGCTACACTTTTCATGTGGGACACAAAGCTGTCCTTCTCATATCGTTGATACTGCTATGATTTTGTTTGCACATCGTACGGTTTACACAGCGATGACGAGCGAACTACGGAGAAATACATTTTAAAACGTGCACCTGCATTAAGCCCATTTCATTGTCACTGGTTGTTTCGCGTGGCATCCACATGAATTACGGGCCTCAGCCGATGATAAATCGCAACGAACACATCCGGGATAAATCATCCGATGAATCATTCAAGGAACGACCGTACTATGCATGGTGCAGAACAGCAAACACTTCTCAGTTAGCATTGCATCATACCTTCAATATTAAATCTGGACGAAATCGGATTACTTCACTGGTTGGTCATTGTTGGGAAGAGCGTTAAGTGTCTATAAAATTTGACCTATCCCGCAAAAACTTGAACATTATGATAGTGTTAAGTTCCGACCTTGCTCACCTATGACACACACATACACACACACACACATATATATATATATATATATATATAAAGCGCGTGTGTGTGTGTGTGTGTGTGTGTGTTTGTGTGTGTGTGTGTGCATCAGTATATCGCCTTCATTATATGAGTTATAACTTCAATGTGACTTGCGCTTCACGAACGAATCTATTGTTTATTTATTTATTGATAAATTTATTTCCCGATACCTGCCCTCCACATACAGTAGCGACCCGCGATGAATTGGTGAGGGTAGAGAAGTACCTATACTAGATTAAATAGAATATCTCATTTGGCAGCTTGCATATTAACCTAGCATAGTGTATGGAAGGAAATGAAGACTGTTGATGTGAACATCGCAAAGGGATATGACATTATCATAGGTGTCCTGCCATAGAGAAGGAATTAGAAGCACGTGAAGACTTGTCTTCACGGAGTTTGGAGCCAATATCGACGTCACGCATGAAGGAACACAAACTTGATTGCACTACCTAAGGTGTGGTAGTATGTCTATATCAATTCCAATGTAAGCATGTGGCCAGGGAGTGAGACACTACTTAATACTGGCTGTGTTTTGATTTGCTAAATAATTGGTCGGCTGTTGTTTCAATAAAGTCCCCAAGATGATGCTCAATGTTAATCCACTCTATTAATTTTGCGTTCGAAATGTAAGCACACTCGTCATCTCAGCAGATAAATCCAGATATCTCGAGAAGTTCTGAGCCATAGCCGTCGGTACAAAAAAAATTGAAGTATGGGTCAGACACGCCGGACTACGAACACAATCATTTCTCGATTATGATGTCCAGCTTTGTATTGCACAAACTGGTGTGTGGTGCAGTGGAACACGATTATTCCTGTACACATCCTGGCACTTCCACCACCGCTTCGGAGATTCACTGGTGACTGCCCTGGACAGGCGTCTCAACCTTCCTGCCACAAATCCTGGAGACGGTCCTGAATCTCGACACATATGCATGATGACACCCCTGCATTAGTACTCCATCTTCTGTGATAGAAGCTGTGGTCCTTAAAACTGAAAGAGGTCCGGAGTCAGCCCTACTTCCGTCCTCGAAATGCGCTTGGGTTATCGTTAGTTTCGCTGGTGCTTCGTCCACCCCCATTCGGCACCATTTTCTGGTGAAATTCTTCCCCAAAAATCAGCATCTCTAGCACCCGTAAAAACACACTAAATCAGCATCTTATCCTTCCAGATATAAAACCCTGAAAATACTTCGAATCGGCCTCCATCACCCTCCTGATGACAGCGATTACAGGGTCGCTCTTACTCCTCGGAGAAAAAACCGGCGATGTCTCTGAGCGGGCACCTCCACGCTCTGCTCCAGTGCGTACTGCCAGCGCAGATCTCAGTTAGCTGGCTCATCCCCCCACCCCGGACCGGTCCATGTTCCGACACTTACCCACCACCGCTGGACACCGGCCACTATAGAAATAACACCACTGTTTACTCGGCGACGCTTCAGAGAGTCTCGAGATATCTGAAAGTATCTGCTGAGATCTCGAGTGCTACCGTTTCAAACGCAAAATCAACCGAGTGGATCAACATCTGACGTCATCAGCGGGAACTTATTCGGGCAGCAGTCATCCTTCCTCGATGGGAAGACACACTGATGCAATGGGAGCGAAGATTACTTTTCCTCATAATTTCACACTTCACACACACTTCACAATTTCCCATTTTCTGGTTCGAAAGAAATCCAGATAGCCCACTGAACTTTGATGTATCTCATCTTTTTGTATAATTAATATACTCCCAAATTGGCTACTGAACCCAGGAACTGGGTCCGCATTCATTTTTTGGGAGCCGTTGTGTTTTTCTTCGCCTACTGTTGTAATTTATAGCTTCAGCGAATCTCTGCTAGGCGGTCCGGCACGTTCTGGAGACTCCGGCTCTTTTCAGAGCTTTGTTGTTGATTTCTTTTTGTGGACCCATTATTTTTTTAGGGATCAGGGCGTTTTTTTAAGCCCAATGTGTTCATTTAGTGCCCAACGAGCGTTTTCGTATTTTTACGATCATATCGCTTGCTGCAGACCACAGCCAGTTTTGAAGCCCTCATCCTGTGCTTGCGGCCCCATTATGCTATAGATGCTACTGATGTGTTCATTTAGGGTCCTAGCGCATGTCTAAGGCCCTGCCGCTTTTTGCGAGACTCTGTGCGCTTTAAAAGGCCCAGGTGCGTTTCCACCTCCTGTTGCGCTTCTCGAACCACGTTGTTGGGCTCCGGACGCAAAGTTGCGATTCCTCCGGGGTCCCGGCGCGATTTCTTGGACCAAAGAGTGTGATTCCGGATACCCAACGCGAGTTTTCTGGGCTGTATGCCACTTTTTAGACCACTTTCGAATTGTTCGAGGCCCTGGTTCAGGTATGATTTTTCCTACCCCCGTCGCAATAGTTGTGTGCCCCGCGACTTTTCGAACTCTATTACGTTTCTTGTCGGTGCTCTATGCCATTTGTGGAGGCCTTTGGGGAGATTTTGGAACTCTTGAGATATTTTCCTAGCCCGAAGATTTATTTGTCAGAATCCCTCCTGAATTATAGGGCCCTGGTTTATTTTGGCCGTTTTCCATGCTGGGGAATCCGACGATAATTTGTGGGGCCCAAGTGCGCTTCTTTTTTTTGGGGGGGGGGGACCTCGACGCGATCCTTCGGGGCGAATTTTCGCGAATTTTCGTGCGACGTGAGTTGTCGGGCCACTCCGGGAGTTGTCGAGGCTCCGCTGCATTTAGTTTGGTACCCAAACGAAAATTTGAGGATCAAACGCGATTTTTGGGGCCCTGGAGCGCTTCCCGAGTCCCTGGACGAGTTTTATGGACCCGCTATTTTTATTTGGGGCTCCTGACGCTAATTTGTTGGGGGACCCGGCGGGATTTGTGGGCACCTAGCGCGATTCTTGGATGTCCGCCGCAATTTTTGGCGGCCCCAGCGCGAGCTTGGGCCCCGGAGCGATTTTTCGGGTCCCACTACCTCTCAGAATCGAGGGGGACCTATGTCCCCTTCGGTACGCCACCGTGTGGTGGTGATGGAAACTGATGGCCATTTCTTGTGGTGGGTCATGATCCGGTTTACGAGCATTTTTCCTCCCTCGATGGGCGCATGCCTCTGTTGATACAGCCTGTGTACGGCGAGGCGATGACAGGGTCGCGTCGTGCCAGCCGGGGAAGCTGCGTGAGGGGAGGGGAGCACAGCGTGACCTTGCCAGGCGGCGACGGGGTCGCGCCTTGCCAGCCGGGGAGCGCGTGAGGGGAGGGGAGCAGAGTGTGACCCCACCAGGTGGTGACGGAGCCCTCCGGGCCGGCAGGGGTGCCACATAGGGGGTCGGCTGCCGACGCCCACCCCGTCTCACGCCCACCCCTGCGTAAGTGGAGCCGTCATGTACGACTGGCCGCGGATCGGTTTCGTCCGACGCCGGCGGCAGGTGGGACCGAGGTGGGTCCCTTGGCGACACTCGTCTCGGCTGGCAATTTGCCAACGCCACGGTGACGTATCACTTCCGTAAGCAGGCCGACAGGTCGATGGGCGGACAAATTGGCCAGTTTCTGTACAAGGTCTCTGTTCTTTGAATGTGGAGCTGATAGTCCTGCGCACACAATACACAACACAGGCTGCTCGCCATGACGAAATGGTGAGTGGCAATGATGAAAAATATAGCCGTAAAAATGAACCATGGAATACTTGTGCCTTCCACATAAAACCCTCCTTAATGATACCCACATTACCAATATAAATATTGCACGTGTCCTGTTCCTAAATGGAGTTTCGCTATTCGTGATCAGGAAGCAGACAATTTTGCCCGACTGAGGTGCGACCAGGACTCAATGGTCACTGACATCAATTCCGTCCATTCAGCACATTCTGATAGCTGTCTGTCATAGCGGCCAGCACTTCCCCCGCTCTACCCTGTTGTCTCTCCGATTAATTTGTGGCTTAGCACCACTCAGCCCAATGTGGAAACAACAGCGCATCCTTGATGCATGTCATCCCAAACATTATGCCATCCGGAAAAAAAATATCCCATTTACCAATCGTCCTTTTACCCTTGATGCTGTTTTGAAGTGAACTGGCTTCAGTTCAAAACTTCCGGAAAGGTTTTAATTCAACGTAGTATTATACATTAGGAAAAACCATTACACACATCTGTGTTCCCAAGCACTATATTTCATATTAGTAGTAGTAAACATTGCTACCGTGAAAAGAACATGAATCAAAACACAGCAACATTTTTGCCCTCACCTAAAAGAGTCCTAAATGAAGTCAACATTTAGTTTTACTGATTCAAGCACTGCATTCAGGTTCAAAAATAAATTATAATGCCAATCAAAAATAGATTCTAATGCCAAGGAAGGAAAAAGCGAGCAGATATTCATCTCCACAAGTGCTATTGTACGGCGCAACCAGCAGCTAACGCCATATGGCATCGCCAGCCTCTCACCCTGGCCGGAAGGGCGGGTAACGGCGGGAACTGAACCCAATACCTTTGGCACGCCAGACGGTCAGTTGAACCACTGAGCTACCGTCGCCCTAGGTATATATCTCAAAATTCAATAGCTCCAACATTATATCATCCCAATTCAGAAGTCCATGGGGTCCATGACATTCAACCATGGTCAATTATCAGTTAAACACCGTCCCACATCAGTTCAGCACCTTCCCGCTCCAGTTCAACACCATCACGCCTTAGTTCAACACTGTCCCGCCTCAGTCCAGCATCGTCTCGCCTCAGTTCAGCACCGTCCCGCTTCAGTTCAACACTGTCCCGCCTCAGTTCAACACCGTCCCGCCTCAGTTCAACACAGTCCCGCCTCAGTTCAACACCGTCCCGCCTCAGTTCAACGCAGTCCGCCTCAGCTTAGCACCGCTCCACCTCACTTCAGCACCTAAGCTCTCAGTTCACCCAAGCTCTCAGCTCACCCAAGCTCTCAGCACCCAGCACCCAGCACCAAGCATCCAAGCTCTCAGTTCAGTACAAGCACCGGGAACTAGACTACTCAGTCACAGGCCAGCCCAGCTTCAACTTCTACAACACCACATTCAAGTTCATCGTGAGCGAACTTCATCTCAGCTTCATCCTGGTGCTTTCTCTCCGCTTTTTCATATCTGTCATTGCCAAAGTTTCCAATGGAACGATGTCCCTCAGAGAATACCCACACTTTTGGTTCGGTCAAATGGAGGTGAACATGCCTACCCATATCTTTATGACTATTTATGCTCGGATTTATGAGCATGGTTGCAGAAATATTCGAGTGATGTTTTTGTGCTACTCCCAGAAAATATGGTTCAAGGCGATTCTTTCCACGTAACGTTCATAAACTACGTGCTATTATTTTTTTACATAAAAGATGCATCCACTCATCCCTTTTTGGCTGAGTCTACGTTTTGGATGACCAGCCTATGCATATTGTCAGAAATCACCACGCTGGTCTACCGAAAAAAAGGTAACAGCCCAAATCAAAATCATCCTTAGATGACCAAATATAGCTGCTCTTCAAGGATCCAGCTTGTGATTCTAAGTCCCTGTGAACACAAATATGGATATATACATACATGCATATATATATATATATATATATATATATATATATATATATATATATATATATATATATATATATATATATATATATATATATATATATATATGTATGTATATATATATAAATATGTATATATATGTATGTATATATATATATATATATATATATATATATATATATATATAGATAGATATATATACATATGTACATACATATTGGCGTGTGTATATGTGCAAATGCATGTGTGTGTGAGTGTGCATGTATAACCGGATGTTCAGATGGGTAGTTGTATTTAAGCTATTTAGGGAGAGCAGTGTCGAGCAGCCTGGAGGTGTGCAGTGATTAGTGTGTGTGACGGTGACAGGGCCGCGCCTCCTGCACTACCCCATCCTCCCCGGCCGCCGGCCGCCCCAGATGCCAGACACCGGAAGCGGACGATGGGCGGCAACAGGCGGACATTTGTCGGCGGCTGCGGTGTGGTCCTGGCTATCGTCGGTGTCGACTATCACGAGCCATCATCGACGCCAACTGCGGCGGCATCTGGCGTCCCCCAGCCCGCAGGGGGATGGCCGACACAGACCAGCTGCCTGCCCTCCAGCCCCCAGACGGGAGGCCAACACAGACCAGCTGCCAGTCCAGCGCCTTCATACGAGCGACCAACACAGACCAGTTGCCGGTCCAGGGCCTTCAGACGGCGGACAGCACAGACCAGCCACCAGTCCAGGGCCTTCAGACGACGACCAACACAGACCAGCTGCCAGTCCAGCGCCTTCAGACGGCGGCCAACACAGACCAGCTGCCAGTCCAGAGCCTTCAGACGGCGGCCAACACAGACCAACTGCCAGTCCAGGGCCTTCAGACGGCGGCCAACACAGACCAGCTGCCAGTCCAGGGCCTTCAGACCGCGGCCAACACAGACCAGCTGCCAGTCCAGGGCCTTCAGACGGCGGCCAACACAGACCAGCTGCCAGTCCAGGGCCTTCAGACGGCGGCCAACACAGACCAGCTGCCAGTCCAGGGCCTTCAGACGGCGGCCAACACAGACCAGCTGCCAGTCCAGGGCCTTCAGACCGCGGCCAACACAGACCAGCTGCCAGTCCATGGCCTTCAGACGGCGGCAAACACAGACCAGCTGCCGGTCCAGGGCCTTCAGACGGCGGCCAACACAGACCAGCCGCCAGTCCAGGGCCTTCAGACGAGCGGTCAACACAGACCAGCCGCCAGTCCAGGGCCTTCAGACGACGACCAACACAGACCAGCTGCCAGTCCAGGACCTTCAGACGGGCGGTCTACACAGACCAACTGTCGGTTCCCGAACCCGCAGAGGGGCTGTCTACTAATAACCAGCTGCCGTCTCCCACCGTTCCACTCATCATTGGCGTGTCAAACAAAGCGTTCTGGCCCTGGTTGGTGCTTGGACTGATTTTTGTTTTGACACGTCAAAGAAAGCAGAACTTGGAAAAAGTATTATTCTGTTCATTTTCCCGTCCGATCACGTAATGGAATAATCGATATTAGATAGCAGTCGTTTTTTTTGCAAAGCTTCCAGAGACGCCCTGAGTAGGACACGTCTAGGGAGACGGCTTTGACTAATTTCTGATTAACAACATCGGAGAAACGTAAGTCTGATATTGCTATGTTCAAGGGATAGTTATAAGTCCTATATTCCAATGCTAGACAGCACCATCTATTTGATTTTTAAGGAAGTCTTGAGTAGCATTGACCTCCGAAAGCAATTTTACTTTAAGTCACTGCCACTAAGCAGGCCTCACACCCGTTGCTCATCCTCTTGTTCAGTTCGAAATATGTGGTGACCTGGTCGGGCGACTTTTGGTAGAACAATACCAAAGTTCTTCTGAAAAATTTGGCGATGCGAATGTGTCCTCATAAAGAGAAGAAATGTTCCAAGCCTGTCCAAAAAGGTGCTAAAATAGCGATTAACAGGTATTGCACTTGTAGACACGCGGAAGTTATTCATGAAAGCGACCAAAATGCTACCAAAATGCACATATATGGTAGCATTTTGGTCGCTTTCATGAAAAACTTCCGCGTGTCTACAAGTAAGTGCAATACCTGTTAATCGCTATTCTAGCACCTTTTTGGACAGGCTTGGAACATTTCTTCTCTTTATGAGGACACATTCGCATCGCCAAATTTTTCAGAAGAACTTTGGTATTGTTCTACCAAAAGTCGCCCGACCAGGTCACCACATATTTCGAACTGAACAAGAGAATGAGCAACGGGTGTGAGGCCTGCTTAGTGGCAGTGACTTAAAGTAAAATTGCTTTCGGAGGTCAATGCTACTCAAGACTTCCTTAAAAATCAAATAGATGGTGCTGTCTAGCATTGGAATATAGGATTTATAACTTTCCCTTGAACATAGCAATATCAGACTTACGTTTCTCTGATGTTGTTAATCAGAAATTAGTCAAAGCCGTCTCCCTAGACGTGTCCTACTCAGGGCGTCTCTGGAAGCTTTGCAAAAAAACGACTGCAATCTAATATCGATTATTCCATTACGTGATCGGACGGGAAAATGAACAGAATAATACTTTTTCCAAGTTCTGCTTTCTTTGACGTGTCAATTCATCCAGAAATTTCCTAGAGCTGTCCTACTAGAAATGTCCCTTTAAAGGTATCTCTAAAGGTTTCGGTCCAACGGCTAAATTATGCACATATCTCGGTATAACGACCATGTCAGGAGGTAAATTGCATTTTCACCAGTTCCCAGCGGCTGATTACATCATGCTCCAGGCATTGCAATGCACAACAGTTTCGGAAACTTATGCCGACTAGATGTATTGGCTAAATCTTCTGGGTACTAAGCGTTACATGATCCCTGGTTCCTCAGGGATCCCTGGTTGGTCCCTTGCTGTTCAGCATCTTCATGAATGACCTGCCAGCATACCTTCCATACGGACGTCTGATATCATATGCCGACGACACCCAGCTGCTAGACTCTGCACATCCTGATGAATTACCCGTTTTTAAATCCCGGCAGGAGAACACCATCCTTGCTATTCAGTCTTACTTCACATCCAACTCCTTGAAGATGAACCCCACTAAAACTACCCTACTGCTTGTCGGCACGACCCAATCCCTAAAAAAAAGCTACATCCTACCAACTCAACATTGGTAGTCACGTCCTAACCCCCTCGCCATTCGTGAAGATGCTGGGAGTCATCATTGACCGCACCCTATCCTGGGAGGAGCACATATCCCACGTTGTCAAAAAGTGCAACTCCACCTTGTTCTGTGTCCACAATATCCGTCACCATCTCACACCCGAAGCACGCAAACTCCTAATTCAGTCTCACGTCTTTCCATACATCCTATACTGCCTCACTGTATGGGGCGGGGCTGCCCAATGTCACCTTGGACGAGTGCAGAAGGCGATCAATTTCGGGGCTAGGATCGTCGTAGGGGCTCGTCGTCGTGATCATATCTCGCCGACAGTGGCAACGCTGGGCTAGCGCAGTGTCCGTGACCTCATCACCCACCGCGACAACATCGCCGTGTTCAGAGCCCTGAATGATCCGCGAGCCCCCGAGGCGATCCGTTCTCTGTTCCGCCGGCGGTCGGATGTCTCCCGGCGCTCCACTCGTGCGACGGTGGCTGGGGCACTGGAGCCACCGCCTTTCCGCCTCAGCATGTCACGTAGAACCTTCTCCTTCCGGGCAGCCTCGGCCTGGAACCTACTGCCGCCGGCCACTTCCGCTTCTCGGACACGGGGCGAGTTCGTCGCGATGCTGAACAACGTCTTATAAGTTGACTTCACGTGTTCGGTTTTCCCCTGTATCCTGTTGTCTTGCCGCTTTCATTTTTGCTCATGTTTGTGAAATGTATCTGACTGTATTCTGACACAAACCAAATATTAATCCATTTTATGGAATCGGTTTGTTAAATCTCGCAAATGCAAAAATACAAAAATGATGGCCAGCAGGGTCATTCTGGAAATCGGATATACTCTCAGCCGTCCACATATAGGTACTGAGGCGCCAGCGGTGTCCTTTTCTGGTGATCAAAATACCCCGTACTGCTCGTTCAGTCCAACCCACATATTGGTACTATGGCTCCAGCGGTGTCCTTTTCTGGTGATCAAATACCGTTCAGTCCAACCCACATATTGGTACTATGGCTCCAGCGGTGTCCTTTTCTGGTGATCAATGCCCCGCACTGTCCGTTCACACCAACCCACATATCGGTACTGAGGCGTCAGTGGTGTCCTTTTCTGCTGATCAATACCCCGTACTGCTCGTTCACAGGGGCTGAGAAGGTTGCTTTGGATCAAGCTCGTTGGACTCGCATAGAATATGTACGTAGGTGTTCCAAGAAGAACAGGTCCTCCCTGCCGATATACAATTATTTACTTGCTCCATGCAATGTTCACGCTTTTCTTTGATTATCGCCAGATACGTCGAAATTTTATCCTTTCACCCGATACATATTATTGATCCATTTCCGTTTCTCATAGAGGAAAATTCTGGATGCGAAATTGCCAACAGCTCTTTACTTCCATTTATTTTCCTCAAAGAATGAACAAAAACGCAACTAGAAGTAGATAATGAGCAGGTGCGCTGCAATTTGTCTCTTGAATTGAGAAGCAGGTGAGTGATCATCATCCTCGCATGTTATTACCCTTTTATCCCTTCCTCCTGTTGCATTGGAGAAGTCGTCCTTTCCTACTCCCAGATATCGATAATTTCGAAGTGTATCCTCACACTGGAAGGAAAACCTCATCCTCGGTCAGAAAACTCTTGGCCTCGTGATATCGAGTGAGTGATAGTATGCTTGGAGCGTGCCCGTCCATAACGGTTATTTGTGCCGCCCCACGGGATATCACGCGCATTCTCTACATAGGTAGGTAGCTACCTGAAATGTTACTTTATGGTCAACGTACAGTTTTCGAGCACGACAAATCATTCATGGCTATTGTGGTCCCAGCGTACCGTCTGAGCCTGTAAACATAGCTGTAAACGACTCTTCTGAGCATGAAGGAACAGCTGCATCGACTCGACTGACCGTCTGAGCCTGCAAACACAGCTGTAAATGACTCGACTGCCCGTCTGAGCCAGTAGACACAGCTGTATCGACTCGACTGACCGTCTGACCCTGCAAACACAGCTGTAAATGACTCGACTGGCCGTCTGAGCCAGTAGACACAGCTGTAAACGACTCGACTGACCGTCTGAGCCTGCAAACACAGCTGTAAATGACTCGACTGCCCGTCTGAGCCAGTAGACACAGCTGTAAATGACTCGACTGGCCGTCTGAGCCAGTAGACACAGCTGTAAATGACTCGACTGGCCGTCTGAGCCAGTAGACACAGCTGTAAACGACTCGACTGACCGATCGCCATGCCCCAATAATTTCCAGTCGGCTCCCGGACCAGCACAAAGCGTGGCGGGCCTGGGGTTGGGCAGAGACGCTTCACCCGGTCGGACTCCCGCTGCCCGGCTCCTGGGTCCGGCTATTGGTGCCGGGCCGGACACAGTTGCCGCCGAGCCTGTGTTATTCCCCGGTGTTATTGCCTCTGAGCCGGTAGACATACCTGGGCGCAGCCACTCAGGGGCTGGTAATTGTACGGCAGCTCATTAGTTAACCGGTGGTGTCGTTGGAGCCCGTGCTTCTCGCCCCTTGTCAAATGAAATGGCCCCATTGTCGTCAGTAGATAAGCGAGGTCAGACCATCCTACGTTTCCTGAAACCAAATATCTCTATTGCTGTATTATTGAAAGTGGAATTGTGTTATTTTTAGTAGTACAGCCAACATTGCCAACGCTTAGAAAAGCACTCTGAGAAGGATGCACAGAGTCATAGACAGGCATTAGTGTCGCTATGCTCCATTGCAATTCGCCAGCACATAGTGACAGCAGGTCAGCAGCACATCCACGCATGCCAGGCGGAATGTAACCGTCCGGGGTATGTATTTTTGCTCAGCAAATATATGTGGAGACATTGTATGTGTGGCAATATATGTGGCAATATTATTGCTCTAATAAGGAATGTCCAGGCCACATAGCTGTGCTCAGGTGTACTTGGCGATGCACTGTTTGAGGTGGCAGCTCGACGCTGCACCAACGCTTGCCCCTGAGGAAATTAACCGGCGCTTTATTTCGGAAGCGTTTTTCACCCTATCCATGTGCAGTTTTCGTGACCGAATCCTTTGTATGGGGTGGGGTGGAGGGGGGGGGGCAGTATTCCCCTCCCAAAAATAGAACCTACAGCCAAAATTCCTCAGAAAATAACGCAAGTGAATTGTCCTGAGAAAGTATTTTCATGCATGTCTTTGATATTAAACACTGTCACAATGGCGGGCCGGAAAAGTGAAACATTTCATGTATATATTTCCCTTTTAAGACCGTCACTGACCGTAAAATAATCTTGCATGAGAACTGCGGTGAAGCAAATTCACCCCCTATTCATATGTATTCATGGATATATGTGTGTTCATATATATATATATATATACAATATATAAAATATATATGGGGTGAGTCCATCCACGGATAGGAACAGGTTTATCACACAACCGAAAAACCGGGGAAGGGAACTGCGCTAGACATGTGACAATCTCCAGATGAGTATCTCGAGAGAAGGCGAGTGCCGTACCGCGCTACAATAGCGGCAGGTGACTTTGGGCGCACAGTGGCGGCCGGATAGCCTGGCTCATTCGACTCCACACATGAGAGGTTGCAGACGCCTGTTTCACGGAGGCCGCCACACCAGACCCGGCACTTGACGACCAATTAGCGGCACTGGGGTCGGTCCAGTGTTCAAGTGGCACCACGGTACCGCCCTGTGAACCTCGCCGGTCAGCCAGGGGCAGCGCCCTGTGACTGTCTGCCCGGCCGACCAGGGGCAGCGCCCTGTGATTATGTCCGGTCGACCAGGAGCAGCGCCCTGTGGCTGTCTGTCCGGCCGACCAGGGGCAGCCTTCCGTCCGACACATTACGGCAGCGGTCTGCCGGCCTGACCAGGGGCAGCCTTCCGTCAGACACATTACGGCAGCGGTCTGCCGGGCTGACCAGGGGCAGCCTTCCGTCAGACACATTACGGCAGCGGTCTGCCGGGCTGACCAGGGGCAGCCTTCCGTCCGACACATTACGGCAGCGGTCTGCCGGCCTGACCAGGGGCAGCCTTCCGTCCGACACATTACGGCAGCGGTCTGCCGGCCTGACCAGCGGCAGCCTTCCGTCAGACACATTACGGCAGCGGTCTGCCGGCCTGACCAGCGGCAGCCTTCCGTCAGACACATTACGGCAGCGGTCTGCCGGGCTGACCAGGGGCAGCCTTCCGTCAGACACATTACGGCAGCGGTCTGCCGGGCTGACCAGGGGCAGCCTTCCGTCCGACACATTACGGCAGCGGTCTGCCGGCCTGACCAGCGGCAGCCTTCCGTCAGACACATTACGGCAGCGGTCTGCCGGCCTGACCAGCGGCAGCCTTCCGTCAGACACATTACGGCAGCGGTCTGCCGGCCTTCCGTCAGAGACATTACGGCAGCGGTCTGCCGGGCTGACCAGGGGCAGCCTTCCGTCAGACACATTACGGCAGCGGTCTGCCGGCCTGACCAGGGGCAGCCTTCCGTCAGACACATTACGGCAGCGGTCTGCCGGGCTGACCAGAGCAGCCTTCCGTCAGACACATTACGGCAGCGGTCTGTCGGCCTGACCAGGCGCAGCCTTCGTCAGGGACATTACGGCAGCGGTCTGCCGGGCTGACCAGCGCGGCAGCCTTCCGTCAGACACATTACGGCAGCGGTCTGCCGGGCTGACCAGGGGCAGCCTTCCGTCCGACACATTACGGCAGCGGTCTGCCGGGCTGACCAGGGGCAGCCTTCCGTCCGACACATTACGGCAGCGGTCTGCCGGCCTGACCAGCGGCAGCCTTCCGTCAGACACATTACGGCAGCGGTCTGCCGGCCTGACCAGCGGCAGCCTTCCGTCAGACACATTACGGCAGCGGTCTGCCGCCTTCCGTCAGAGACATTACGGCTGCGGTCTGCCGGGCTGACCAGGGGCAGCCTTCCGTCAGACACATTACGGCAGCGGTCTGCCGGGCTGACCAGAGCAGCCTTCCGTCAGAGACATTACGGCTGCGGTCTGCCGGGCTGACCAGGGGCAGCCTTCCGTCAGACACATTACGGCAGCGGTCTGCCGGGCTGACCAGCGGCAGCCTTCCGTCAGACACATTACGGCAGCGGTCTGCCGGCCTGACCAGGGGCAGCCTTCCGTCAGACACCTTACGGCAGCGGTCTGCCGGGCTGACCAGACAGCCTTCCGTCAGACACATTACGGCAGCGGTCTGCCGGCCTGACCAGGCCTGCCGGCCTTCCGTCAGACATGACGGCGGCGGTCTGCCGGCCTGACCAGGGGCAGCCTTCCGTCAGACACCTTACGGCAGCGGTCTGCCGGGCTGACCAGAGCAGCCTTCCGTCAGAGACATTACGGCAGCGGTCTGCCGGCCTGACCAGGGGCAGCCTTCCGTCAGACACCTTACGGCAGCGGTCTGCCGGGCTGACCAGAGCAGCCTTCCGTCAGACACATTACGGCAGCGGTCTGCCGGGCTGACCAGGGGCAGCCTTCCGTCAGACACATTACGGCAGCGGTCTGCCGGCCTGACCAGGGTCAGCCTTCCGTCAGACACATTACGGCAGCAGTCTGCCGGCCGTCAGACACATTACGGCAGCGGTCTGCCGGCCTGACCAGAGGCAGCCTTCCGTCAGACACATTACGGCAGCAGTCTGCCGGCCGTCAGACACATTACGGCAGCGGTCTGTCGGCCTGACCAGGGGCAGCCTTCCGTCAGACACATTACGGCAGCGGTCTGCCGGGCTGACCAGAGCAGCCTTCCGTCAGAGACATTACGGCAGCGGTCTGCCGAGCTGACCAGAGCAGCCTTCCGTCAGAGACATTACGGCAGCGGTCTGCCGGGCTGACCAGCGCGGCAGCGGTCTGCCGAGCTGACCAGAGCAGCCTTCCGTCAGAGACATTACGGCAGCGGTCTGCCGGGCTGACCAGCGCGGCAGCCTCCGGCTGTCGCCGCCGTTTACAGCAGTCGTCGTGAGGAGTGCAGCAGTCGATTCGAGGAAGATGGCGGTCGCCGAGGCGGCTATTGAGCGGGCAGCGGCGGTCAGCCGACCGTGCTCATGACTGTAAAACGTCAGTGGCCAGGATACAGGGCACATCGTCCGGCAGCCGTGGGCATCATGACTGTAAAACGTCAGTGGCCAGGTTACAGGGCACATCGCCCGGCAGCCGTGGCATCAGTGGCAAGACTGCAGAGCCCATCGCCCGGCAGCCGTGGCATCAGTGGCCAGGTTGCAGGGTCCACCGCCCGGCGGCCGTGGCATCAGTGGCCAGGTTACAGGGCCCACCGCCCGGCGGCCGTGGCATCATGACTATTAGACATCAGTGGCTAGATTGCATGGCTCATCGCCCGGCAGCGGTGGCAATGATTTGCACAGCGGCAGTTGAGTCTCGCCGTAACGCCCGCAAGTAGCGGCGCCGCGAGCACGCGCGGCAGTCTGCCAGGAAGCAGGAATCACTGCAGAACTTGTGTCTGTCCCCGGCGGCCAGTGTGCTCCCGCACCGAGCGCCATTAACGTCTGGACAGCGGAGAATTATGGGTGGAGAAGGCGCATAACCGATCTGCGGGGCGTAGCGCGATGGATCTGCACATGTGGCGAGGTTCTGATCGACGGGGCCACTCGCCCATTAGCGGTGGCCAAGGCGCCGGCCGCCGGACGGGTGGCCGCACGCCGACGGTGCTGCCGCCCTGGCGGCCGGCCGGCTGCCTTTGGTGCGTGAGCGCGCCAGGGAGCTAGTTCAGCCAGTGTGCGTCGGAAGGTGAACTGTTGCGCACGTGGAGGGAAGGTCCGCGTCCGCAGTTGACGAGGTGTCGGCGCACAGTGAACACTTCCACAGTGGACCGAGCGCGACCGACACCGCCGGTTGGCGCGAGCTTCCCGCACTGCGCCTGTCGGAGACTGATTCTGAGCGCGCTCTGGGCTCCCAACCACCTGACCAGCAGAGCGATACCGGCAGAACTGAGCACGGCTCGTCTGAGGACAGTGCGTGCTGCTGGTGTGAGGTGCACGTCGTCTGAGTGGGATCACATCCGGCCATGGCCACCACAGCGAGCATGCTGGTGTGGCCGGTCGTGCTGGTTTGTGCCGCGCTCGGCACATGCGCGGCGTCCCGTGTGCGCCTGGTGCACGGCGGCTACAGCGGCCTGGTCGTCGGCGTCGACGAACGGGTAGACGTCAACCAGTGTCAGCAGGTCATCGACGGCGTCAAAGTGAGTCCCGCGAGAAGGATTTTCAGATAATCCTAAAATAACCGGGGATGGGAAGCTCGAGAAGTCTACGATGTGAGTAATGATACGTTCTACGAGGTTGTTTTCCGCTTCATGTATATCGCAGATTATCCAGAAATAAAAGACAAACCCAGGGTCGACATTTTCATTTTCTTAATCCTAATGTTCCACATCAAGGCTTTCAGCTGCAAGGGTCATCAAAGGGTTCCATATACGTGCAACAGAGCGGTGAGTGTGAGCGAATGGTGAAATTACCTGACCCGCTCTCGGGTGGAACGGATGTCGCAGTTGCCAGTTGGGATCATCCACGCAACTCCGGGACTATTTTCGGTAGACAGACACCACCGGGAGGACTTCGATAAGCCTATGGCACTGAGTGGTACTTTGGCACTTCACACAAGTCTATCGCACTACCGTGGCGATACCTAATACGCTACCTTCTTAACTTTTAGCCGGGTGAGGTAAAACATTTACGTGATAAAAAGAGAACATATCGCTCGGACTGATACCCTGTCACTTCAGTTTTGCTGCAACACATTGCACCTCCTCCAGCAAATAGCAGGTGTTCGTGATGCGTCGCGTTAACACTGGCATTGCGGGGTAATTTATCTTACTCCTCGGAGTGCGGAAGATCAATTTGATCTCATCCTCCCTTTTGTTCTAAGCAAGATATCAATATGTGGTAAACAGTATGATGTTGCTATATCCGTGGACTTTTAGAGTCATTTGAATCATTTTGTTATCTGTCTTTTGGTTGACTTACCAAATCAGGTCAAGCGATTCAATGTCGGGATGCAGTCAGTCACCCGTCTTTGCCGTAGTTTTTGGATCCATGTCACTGGACACCTGCTTCGCCTTTTTCTTCCACTCAATAAATGTTTAATCCTGTCTCCCTGCCTGCTTGTTTTCTTCTACTCCAACTATATTTTGTCATCTGCCTAATTATCTACCTTGCCCTCCGTTCTTCCTTGTCCTACCATCTCAATCTACTGCACCTTCTGCAATGCGCATTCTTGTTCCTTCCCTTGCTCTACGCTGACCTGTCCTCCTGCCTTTCCTGCTCGTAGTTCCTCCCTTTCCTCTATCTCAGACGACCTGGTGTCATGCAAGGGACTGAACATGGTACTAGTGGGCAGCGTGTCATGGCATATGGTCTTTGAACTCAATTGGAATATATCCACTTCCAAGTATTAGGTGATCCAGGGATTTCCTCAAGAACTATCTAGGGATCAGGCTCTCTACTGCCTACCGCTCTCTACTGGTGCTGCGTCAACAAGTGCTGGTGTAGCAGCGTATCCGTCAAGGAGGGTACAGGGAGTGTCCCGGTGAGACCATTTTTATTACTCCCACTGAAAGCTAACTCGACGGCAGGAATTGCGTCATCCTTTAACATTGACTTGCCATCTCCGTTCACTGCTTGGGATAACTGCTCTCATCTCCAGTTGAGATGTTTGTATCGATAATAATGTGATCTTAGAATTAAAATAGCATTCAACTTACAATGCTTTGCCGGAAACAATGTGTTGCGAACTTGGTTGTTTCGCCAGTAAGTCATAGATAAGATCACATAACTGAGTTGGAGATAAAAGTACAACCGAAGTGAAAATGGAGTATTCTTTGGAGGTGCTCAGCCGTTCCAGTATTGTCTAGCTCCTACAACCAGTAAAACACCTTGCAAGACAGATCATGGCGACGAATTGTAAGTTCCTCTTGAGACTTGTAAGTATGTATATTTTTTTCCTCTTGCATTCAGGTGCCCTGCCATTATTTAGCGACCAAATGCAATGCAAGCAATCATACAGATGTCAGATATTGAAGTCGTCAGTGGCTTGGTTTAGTGGGCTTTAATTGGGCTGAACAATAAATATCATTTTATCCCATGATATTTTATCAGAGAGAAACTGTTGCAAAATACCATACGTAGCATTCATGTTCCTCACCACATGTACTGTGTTTTCCATAACCTCCCTGGATGTAAGTGTCACTCGAAGATATAACCACATATGGAATGGTATAGGGACAGAAGTGAAAGAGGTGGACCCTCGTATGCTAAGTGACGTTACTCTTCGAGAGAGAGAGAGAGAGAGAGAGAGAGAGAAAAAAAGAAAAAAAAAAAAAAAAAAAAAAAAAAAAAAAAAAAAAAGAGAGAGAGAGAGAGAGAGAGAGAGAGAGAGAGAGAGAGAGAGAGGAACTGCATGCCCGTGCTTATTCTGTGATTGTAAGGTACGTTATCGCGTCATAGTCATTGCCTACGAACGTATTATGGTCTGATTGACCGGGCCGGGTCTGTTCGCCTGTGGTCTGTTTTCCTGACAGTTGAAGGACTGTCGGCCGTCGGTCTGTCTCGGCTGGAAAACCATGCGAAAGAAGCGTTGTATTCGCAAGGCTGTGTGCGCAGATGACATTGAGGTGACGGTGGTTATGGGTGTGGGGGTCAGACAAAACCACATGGAGAGACACGACCACGCTGAACGCCGCTCCAGTGCTCAATTTCTCCATATTCGGCTCGTAATCGAGTGGTATCCCAGCCGTATCGTGACGGCGTCCCCTCCCGTACGCATTGTCCGCCCACGGCTACCACGAAGCACCCACACAGCACCCATACATCACCCACGCATCACCCACACATCACCCACATATTGCACCCACACAGCACCCAATGCCAAGTTAATTATGAGCTAAAACAGGTAATTTATCTTAGGAAGCTAAACTGATTCTGACTGTTCATCATCTGGAACTACTACCCTGATATTTGCTTCTTGGTGAACTGATCCACGGGATCAAAATAAGCTAAAAGTTATTGTGAACGAAAATATGTCACACCTTCTTGCCATTGTTGCCAATTTACAAACAATTGAAATAATGGGTGGGTATCAGGTACGTGCCTAATGGGCATAATTATATAAAAGGATGGGGAATACCATCTCAGCGAGCTCTGTCCGCGCAATTATGTTTGCCCTGTTTGGGCATTTTCAGCCACCCCAATTTTCACCGGTGAAGATCCACAGCAGAACGCCGCAGACGGAGGCCGACTCAGCAGGCGTACGCTGTCCGTCAGTGTCAGTGTCAGCAGGCGGCTTGTCTGCGACCACGCCTCCGCTGCCACCGGCTGGTGGGTCGCAGTCGCCGCGGCTGAGGCCGACCCAGCAGGCGTACGCTGTCGGTCAGTGTCAGTGTCAGCAGGCGGCTTGTCTGCGACCACGCCTCCGCTGCCACCGGCTGGTGGGTCGCAGTCGCCGCGGCTGAGGCCGACCCAGCAGGCGTACGCTGTCGGTCAGTGTCAGTGTCAGCAGGCGGCTTGTCTGCGACCACGCCTCCGCTGCCACCGGCTGGTGGGTCGCAGTCGCCGCGGCTGGAACAGGCGATGTCGGCCGTGCTGTGCTGGCGGCCGACACAGTCGGAAATGCCCGCGATACAGACTGGTCTGCTGTCGCTCGATGGTTTGCACGGAAATTCGCGTGAGAGTTGTGCACATGCACGACACTTCTTCACCTCCTCAGTGTGCACCGCTGATGCGGCGGCAGATTGCCTTTGTGACTTTTGGATGATAAATTGTCATGATTGCGGAATTTCGCCGCAATTAAGATGGTATTGCTCCGAGGTGATATTTGCGTGCGACCAGCTGGGGAGTGGGGAGGGGTGGGTTGGCGACAAGGTGCGCCATCATGATAGACGAGCAAGAACGTCCACCAGCAACCATGCGTTAGCAGCCGACGTTTTGCGGTGATGCGATAGGTCAGCGAACTAAAGTCAATCGAACTTATGTATCAGCTCACTTTCGGCGTTTATGTTCTGCTGGCTCTGTGGAATATTGCTTTGAGCTTAGATGTCAGAAAGCAGAACGTCGGCGCGACACGGTAAACGACAGAGGCCGCGATATACCGCGAACACCTTTGTGCCTAATTTTGATAGAGTACCTTGAATGTATGCTGTTGCTGAGCTTGTGAGCTTTGACATAACAAGAATTATGTGCGCTAAATCTATACAATTACGATAGTGCACAGCGACGAATTGTTTTTGAAGACGGTAGTGTGGACTTGACGGAGCAGTACCATACACAACCTCCATGAAAAATGTACATGCTGACCGCTCCATCTTTATACGTCTGTTATCCGTCCACGAACTTCGCCAATGTGGACAGCCAAACATTGTCACGGAGGAGAAAATCTGGCCGCTGGCTGTGTTGCACAGTTTTCAGCGTCGAATGGTCTTGGCAAAGGGGCGGCGTCGGCCGGTGATGCAGCCATCTCGCCGAGCTGTTGTGGCCGGCTATATACTTACCATTCACCGGCACTGGCTACATACTTGCCGTTCACCGGCACTGGCTACATACTTGCCATGCACCGGCACTGGCTACACATTTACTATTCACCGACACTTACTACATATCTACCATTCACTGGTACTGGCTGTATACTTAACATTCACCGGCACTCGAAACGGCTGCGCACATCTTCACGGCTGCTGATGTCCCCTCACACGTTCACGGAGCGAAGCTGTCTTGGCAGATTAACACGGCCACTACATTTGCGCCGTTTGTGGCAGCTCAGACCGCATTTTCAAAACAAACTCAGAGTTGAAACTGATGATCCCGGCTTTGACGTATTGTGGCACCACGTGTGTGCCGTGGTCGCCGCCGTCGGTACAGCCATGGGCAGCAGACGGACGTATTGCGGCACCACGTGTGTGCCGTGGTCGCCGCCGTCGGTACAGCCATGGGCAGCAGACGGACGTATTGCGGCACCACGTGTGTGCCGTGGTCGCCGCCGTCGGTACAGCCATGGGCAGCAGACGGGCGTATTGCGGCACCACGTGTGTGCCGTGGTCGCCGCCGTCGGTACAGCCATGGGCAGCAGACGGACGTATTGCGGCACCACGTGTGTGCCGTGGTCGCCGCCGTCGGTACAGCCATGGGCAGCAGACGGACGTATTGCGGCACCACGTGTGTGCCGTGGTCGCCGCCGTCGGTACAGCCATGGGCAGCAGACGGACGTATTGCGGCACCACGTGTGTGCCGTGGTCGCCGCCGTCGGTACAGCCATGGGCAGCAGACGGACGTATTGCGGCACCACGTGTGTGCCGTGGTCGCCGCAGTCGGTACAGCCATGGGCAGCAGACGGACGTATTGCGGCACCACGTGTGTGCCGTGGTCGCCGCAGTCGGTACAGCCATGGGCAGCAGACGGACGTATTGCGGCACCACGTGTGTGCCGTGGTCGCCGCAGTCGGTACAGCCATGGGCAGCAGACGGGCGTATTGCGGCACCACGTGTGTGCCGTGGTCGCCGCCGTCGGTACAGCCATGGGCAGCAGACGGACGTATTGCGGCACCACGTGTGTGCCGTGGTCGCCGCCGTCGGTACAGCCATGGGCAGCAGACGGACGTATTGCGGCACCACGTGTGTGCCGTGGTCGCCGCCGTCGGTACAGCCATGGGCAGCAGACGGGCGAAGTGCGGCGCGGCGCCACCGTGCTCACTGCTGATGGTGCCCTCTGCCTATGTTAATCACCCACCGGCAGCCAGCAGTTGTTTGTGCCCGCAGCAGCTGCAGTAGCTGTCCTCGCTGAGACAAAGGCTGGTAGTTGAGGCCGCGCCGTTTATTCAGCAGGTTAGTAATTGTACGTGGCGCCGGCGGGACCGATGGAGGGTGAACCTGTGCGCCACGTTGTGTGCCGCGGCAGGCCGAGAGCTGGTCCGCCGGCGCGCCATTGCCGGACGGCGCGCCTACCGCCTCCGGCCACCGCCAACATGCGTCCCTAATGAGCACGCCAGCCGGCCGCCGGCACCCGCACCTTGCGCGGCCGCTCTAGGAGAAGGGTCGGTGTCTGTGACGCCCGCTGCACCGGCCGGTGCTCGGCACTCGGCGCTCGGCGCTCGGTGTTCGGTGCTCGGCCGCGCGCCGGGCAGGCCGTGGAACTTATCGGGTCGCCGCACGTCCACCCCGTTAGCGGTCACGCCAGTGTTACCGTCACAGCTTAGGTATCTGTGAATAGCCACGTGACCATCGGCCACAACAGTTGGTCATGTGGCAATCGGTCACAGCAGTTGGTCACGTGACCATCGGTCACAACAGTTGGTCACGTGACTGCTTGTTCTGTGACATCACGGTAGCTGACCGCGCGTCGACTTGTAGCCTCCGGGTCAAAGGTGCCGACGGCCGTCAGTCTGTAGCGGCGTCCGCTCCTGCCATTGCTGACCCCTGGATGGCCTCTGGATGACCTCTGGGCGTCTAGAGCTGCGGAGCGTTTCACAGTCGTGGCCGCGCTCCCAGACGCTCGGCCTCCCCCTCCGTTTAAACGGTGCCCTTCGTGGAACGGAAATTAGTGGAATTATGCCAGCGTTTTATTATTTGCCGGGTCTTTAGTGTGAAAATTACGGGCTGCCGTTTGAGTAAAAATGGCACAAATCTGCGCCGGGACGGGTGTTAACGTGTGAGTAATTGCAGACTCCCGACGACCATGGGTAAGGGATAAGGGGAGTGCAAGAACTATTTGCTGCGTGTGGAGCACCCACTGTCCCACGTGTGGAGCACCCACTGTCCCACGTGTGGAGCACCCACTGTCCCGCGTGTGGAGCACCCACTGTCCCGCGTGTGGAGCACCCACTGTCTCGCGTGTGGAGCACCCACTGTCCCACATGTGGAGCACCCGATGCCCGGCATATGGAGCACCCCATTTCTCGCGTATGGAACACCCCTGCCTCGCGTATGGAGCACCCCCTATCCCGCATGTGTTGCATGCCCTATCCCGCGTGTGTTGCACGCCCTGCTCCGCATGAGGAGCATCCCTGCTCCGCGTGTGGGGCACCCCCTGCCTGTCCGCAATGGCTCGACCTCGCTTTGAACTTGGGCTGGATGAACAGCACACACCCGCCGACAGTGTGCCACACTCCAACCGAGCCCAGACAGCGAGGGTACCTGGTGCTGCGATGGACACCCGATGATGTGATTGGGCGTCCGGTGCTGCAATGGCTTCCGGTGCTGCGATGAGCACCCGGTGCTGTGATGGCTCCCGGTTCTGCGATGGGCTCCCGGTGCTGCGATGGACACCCACCCGGTGCCAGGCTGACCAGATTTGACGCAGGTACGCCGCCGGCCGGCTACACCCGCCATTACACGCGCTGACGAGCTGAGCGCCGGGGGCAGCCTTCACTGGTGGCGCTACATCCCGGAGATGAAGTCCAGAAACTGGAGCAGTCTCCGCCGCCGGTCGTGGTCACCGACTGGCAGAGGGACGGCGAGTCGGGTCTCCAGGTATCGGCGAGATGGGTCTACAGGAGTCTGAGAGATGGATCTGGAGGAATCGGCGAGATGGGCTTCCGGCAGTTGGAGAGATGGGTTTTCCTGGGCGGCAGACATATTTCCAGTGTTTGGGGAGATGGTTCTCCAAGAAGCGGCGATGTAAATAACTAGGGCAGATTAATTAGATCTCGAAACATCGCTTAGAACTCTTCATTTTAAAGCTGGAACTCGCACATTCAAAGCCACCGTGCTTATGGTTTTCCTGTAGGCGAGGCTCACCGTGCTGATGGCTTCCCTGTAAGCCAGGTTCACCGTGCTTGTGGTTTCTCTGTAGGCCAGGCCCACCGTGCGGATGGTTTCCCTGTATGCCAGGTCCACCGTGCTTATGGTTTTTTTCTGAGGCCAGGTCCACCGTGCTGATTGCATCCCTGTTGGTCAGGCTCACCGTGCTGATGGTTTCTCTGTGGATTTACCGTTGTGTTCTCCAGCCACTAGTAGTGCAGTGATTCACGTCCCCAACACTGCTCGGTAGTGCAGTGATTCACGTTCCCAACACTGCTCGGTAGTGCAGTGATTCACGTTCCCAACACTGCTCGGTGGTGCAGTGTTGCACGTCCCCAGCACCGTTCGGTAGTGCAGTGATTCACGTCTCCAACACTTGTCGATAGTGCGGTTATTCACGTCCCTACACTGCTCACATAATGCAAAGTCGGGCAGGCCAAGCGTCGCAATCGGGCTCAATTTACACTCTATGGGGCACAGTACGATTTTGATCGATCAATCGTCTCCCGTTCTAAAGATCTTCACATCGCTGGCCAAACCTGGCGGTAAGGAGCCGAAACGGTCCTGTAATCAGGCCCGATACCCTTGACATTCGTCTAACGACGACCTCGCGTGTCGAGAAACATTACAAGCTCTGTCCCGATACGGCCTTTTTGGTCCCCATCCGGGCGGTCAGATAGACCGACTACTAATGCCCTCTGACCGCCAGCCTGGACCGTGGTATCGCGACAGTGGCATAGCCACAGGGATTCTACAGGTTTTGGGGCCCTTCCCCTGAAATTTTTCTGAGGAATCCCAGACCCCTAAGAGGCACTCAATGCAAGGGCACTCATTCCAATGATGTGCACCCTTCCAGTGGTAAGTCCTCCTCCGATGGGCATAACCGTCCAGTGAGGTGCAACTCCTTCCGATGAGACGTACCTACTGCACTTGCAATGAGGAGTACCTGTTGCGCGTCCAATGCACTGCTGCACTTCTGCTGCAACGATCATTTTGTCCCTCTCTTAGTTTTAGGGGAGGGTAGACAGCACCTGGAACAGCACATAGGTCGTTCGTGTTTAGTGTGGGTGGCGCCACACGGGGAGGGGGGGGGTGTCCCCCAATGTTTTGACCAGGAAGGAGGTTAACTCACCCCCTTCATTTTGTGTTTTCTACTGTGAGCTCTTGCTATTGAATTGCAAGCTTCGACCTAGTTTTGACCAGGGTGGAGGAGAGGATGAGGGAGGGGGTTACGGGACGCTTCCCCCAGGAGTTAAGGCAGAACCAAATCCAAAAATGTGTATATTTAGCGCACGAAGTGAATGCCTACAGGCGTGCGTGGAAAATAATATGGGGTAGATGCGGCCCATGCCACACCAGTGTTGCTTGGATTAAACATGGGCCTACGGGCATTAACTGGAAAGAATGCCATCACGAACGCCTTTTGCCACACCAACTTCGACTGCCATCCTCCACTCATATGCACAGCATTCACAGCAAAACAGGTCCATAGTTTCGAACAGTGCATGGTTAGGGCACAGTTACGACAAAAATAACCCATCGATAACGTAAACCGATCACAAAACTCAGGATAGTGCAAAGCAAAAAAAAATAGCGCCGTCACTTCCAAACTTCTTGACAATGTACCGTCAGTGACCAACACAGTGATGTGAAATATGGATGAATGCCTCCACATAATACGACCCATGTTTAAGAGGACATATACAGATCACTAAATACAGATCACACACAAACCCTGTTTTCGTGATGCATTACTGCACTCCACATGCGCCAATTTCTTACTGCTTAGGAGTCGCCGAATCCCCTGACGCACTGATAGGTGCCATGGCGGTCGTTGATTGTGCCCGTTTTGCGCTTGTCACCTGTTCAACCTTCTTTTGACCTTCCCTCGCTAGAACGGCTGGAGTTTCCATTACTGACGTTCTGGTTTTCTTTGGGTCCAGTCTCACATACATTCCACACTCTGTGGTGTGGCTATTGTCCGTGTAACTGAGCCACAGAGTGCCGCTGTAAGTCTGCAGCTTCGCCTTTGTTGCACCACCCAGTCGTGCAGAGCTGAGTCCTGTGACTTTCGCAACGACATCTGTGGGCTCTGTTTGGGGAAGCTTTCAACTGAATCTGGGTCAGCACACTGTTTGTTATTGTTGAATTGATGCTGCACTCGCCGTCCATATGCAGACTGATAGTCCGCTTCGGCATGCGTGTCTTTCGTCATTAGTTCTTAAACAATGTAAGGGAGACTAATGACCCTATACACCGATTCCTTTCAAAGTCCCCAGAGAACGTGCGCGTTCGCCCTTGTTGGATCGGTTCGTCACTTTCCACCTGACTATTTTCTGTTAAACGGTGTCTGGGGGTGGACCCTGATGCAGAAAATCTGTTCTGGGCTCCATGTGCCTATCGACGTTTCTCTGGTACGATCGAGGAGTCTAGAAGCAGTCTGAAGGTACACTAGAATAAGGATTGGAATATAGGATGCGACGGCAGTGATGTAGCCGGTGGGAAGGGTGGAAGGGACGATCGTCTCCATGGACATGGTGGACACTTTGTTGTCTGATTGTGGATGCACGACCGGGCACTCTGACGATGACGTGACAGACACCGTCGTGTGGACACAATAACCCTTGTAGTTGGCAACTTTCCCGACCATACATCCACCAATCTGACAAAGTTCCTCCCGCGCTCACGAGATGCTGGAGTAAAAGATGGGTTCATAAAAGGCAAATAGCTTAAATACTGCAAGAAATATGAAAGCTGAGGACAATGGATACTTGTAATAGACGGTGACCTGAGTTGGCCGAAACGGAAATTGTTTTAGAAATGGAAGGTGAGCCCCACCCACCGGGCCCACTACACATGCAAATCACCCGCCTTCTTTCCCACCCCTCCCCCTTTCCCCGGAAAAAAATGCTGGCTCCTGCACTGGATGTCTTCATTAGCCGGTGACAGTCGCAGGCTTCATGGGCTCGTTTGTCAGAAAAATGGACATAGCATCCCAGGAGAGCCATTTGGTGTACCCGAAGATACTTTCCTAAGAGTAAAGCATTCGTGCTCTTCGAGTCTTTTGATGCCACTCTCGCAATCTTCGAGTAAGGTCAACGCCCAGCGCATCTGCCTGTTTCTGTGTAGAAGCCGGTCCGAATGTTCTCACATGCCCTTCTCGGAAATGCATAATTAGAGGTGAGTGAACAATAGACAATCTGCCTGGTCTGGCAATGCCTTTGTTTTTTTAATCCATCGCACTATGTTCACCATTGTCTCGGCACTATGATGCCAACCGTTTGTGCACTGGATTTGTGTGTACTGTGTCTGTATAAGGAAGTGCATGTACGAGTGAATAATTTAGCGGGACGAAATTATAAAGCGTCTGGAGTAATTTAGCGAGATGACGAGATTGAGCTAATCGGTACATGGTTTAAATTGACGTCATTATTTCAGACGACAGTCACTTCATGGCGCTCTTCCATTCGTGGTCGCCCCCCCCCCCTCTCTCCTCCCCTCGCCCATGTGTCATGCGTGGCGTGTGGAGACGGTTCTCAAGCTGCGGATACAGCTCGGAATACCAACTAATGCCTGGTATCCGGCAGAACGCATCCCTGTCATCGGCCGCCGGAGTAGCGCCGATCGACGCTCCACACTAGTGACGCCTAAGGAGTTGGTACTGACAGCAGTACACTGCACAATGGCGCCCAAAGAGTTGGTACTGACAGCGGTGCACTGCACAATGGCGCCCAAAGAGTTGGTACTGACAGCAGTACACTGCACAATGGCGCCCAAAGAGTTGGTACTGACAGCGGTGCACTACACAATGGCGCCCAAAGAGTTGGTACTGGCAGCAGTGCACTGCACAATGGCGCCCAAAGAGTTGGTACTGACAGCGGTGCACTACACAATGCACAACTTCAGGTGGCGCCAGGAGACACTCACCAAATCCCGGTTTCATATGTGCATATGGTGTATGGTGATCAGTTGCGATGTACTGATCTGATCGCATAAAAGGTAAAACACAGAGGTGGATTTCAAAGATATGGCACGAGGGCACAAAGCTCTCAGGTGGGAAGTTGTTGTGGCTAGGCGGCATTCTTGAGGACTCGGTAGGATGAGCAAAGGACAAAGTAATGAAGCCAAGACACAACAGTGAAGCCTCTGTACAGTAGAGTTCCCACATCAAACAGTAAGTGTCTTGCTCTGCAGTGGACACGGCCGGATGACATGAAGAGACCAGCGCTCCTTCCTCTTTCCCTCCGTCAACATCTCGCAATACGTTGACACAGGTGAATACTAAATTTCGGACAACATTTAATCGATTTGAGATCCTTCCCCGACAGTAGCAAATGACTAGATCCGACAGTCGACTGCAGCCCACACGGTGATCATGTACATGGTACATGGATCATGCACAGCAGTGTACATGGACCCACGTCAGACAGTATGGGCTCCATGTGCTCCTGCGTTTCCCCTCACACTACGAGTCAAGAGTGCGTCCACGCGTCTGCGCAGAACAGTCTGGAGCACCCCGTACACGGCAGAGTCTCCCACACACTACAGACCTGAGGACGTGTCCCTGCATCTCCAGCATGCTACACGCCTGGCATATCGAGGGCTGGTTCGTCGACAGTGAGCCTTTATTTGGTGGAGTCGCAATCAGTCGCCATCTAATGGGACCACTACGTCGTTCATCAGCAAATGGGAGGGAGCCACTCCCAACGGGTAGAGAACCACTCCCAACGAGTAGAGAACCACTCCCAACGAGTAGGGAACCACTCCCGGCAGTAAACCTTGACTTGGTCGAGTCGGCAATCAGTCACCGTCTAGTGGGACCACTACGTCATCGATCAGCAAGTATTAAAACACTCCAAATGGAGCGGCCTCTCCCATGGGTACGACAATTATATCATCATCGATGAGAAGTGAGAAGAGTTATCACGCATACGTCAAGTCACTAAGTCGGCCCTCTGTCGTTCTCTTCTATTTGCGCTACTCGGCCTTTGGCTGGACGGCTCATTTGCTTGTTTTTTTGTGTTCGGAGCTTTCCTACGTTTTTCTGCACGGTCCCATTGTGATGCCCTCAACCAATTATGAGGCATTCTGGTCTGGCCATTCTCTTCGTCACCCCGCGTCTGCTGTTTAGTTTCCTGTCCATTTTCGTTCTGGTGGCCGTCTGCATGGCTCTAATTTCGCCAGCTCCGGTTTTTGTTCGTGTCCATGTCGACACAGATGCGTCACTGACGATGTTTTAGCGTGCCTAAATGCCGTCGAGATGGGACTCCGGGGCTATTGTGAATTCTTGTGGGGGAAGTTTTTTCTCTAAATGACCAGCGAACTCCTCCTCTCTCGTGTCACGTTTCCGGTTTGTGGCCACTGGCATCCTAAAAGCTCGACAGTCGCGAGGAGTCGTGGCTACATTGCAGTTCGACGCCATGGAAAATTGAAATGTTGAAGTGACGCTGTGTACTGTTGGGTAATTAGACACAGCTCAAATTAATAGTCACGGAATTGTACCACGATTACAGCGGCGGGATGCTTAGTTTTCTTTGTGATCCGAACTCACTTTCTCAATCTTCACAGATGAGAACAATCACCTGGGGCTCCGGAGTGCCTTGTGAACCACGCAGGACTGTTCCAACAATCAGGAGGCTTATATGGCCGGCCAAGCGTGCTCCACCATTAACGCACACGCGATAAAGATACTGCACAGCTATTTGGTGGGAAGAAATGGAATGCATTCTAATTATGATGAATGCCGTTTGATCCAATTGGTAGTTCTGCGCCAAGGATGGCCACTGAAATTATGATTCGATGATAACATACTGTCCACGATTATTTCCTACGCATCGATAACTAGGACGCATTGATTTCGGGCTGTCAGAGTTCAGTGAGGCTTCAGGCTGAGCTAACTGGGGCGCCTGGGAAGGCGGCGGCGCTTCCGGACCAGGTCCGTGGCCCCGGCCCGAGCACGGTCCGCGCCTGGCCACCTGGCACGGTGGCGATCTGGTGGCGGTGCCACCCGTGCGTGTCGGCCCGCGCCGGCGCTGGGTGGGCGTCCTGGCGGCGAGTGGCAGCGCATTAAGTGGCTCAGTGGCGCACCCGGCGTCACCGGTACGGCCTCACGGGCTGCCCACAGCCGGTGATCGTCCGGAACCAGCACGCTCCACGGTCGGCGGTGATCCGCTCCCGCCCGCCGTACGAAACGCTACCACTCGCACTACGTCCAGCACAGAACCGGCCGAAACTGCAAGTCTCTGAAACCACTCCTTCTCCACACAACAGCCCTTCCGCACTATACATCCTCAGTAGCCGTTGGTGCCGCACTTGGCAGCCAATTGTAGTGTCCTCTGCGGACAGGGGTCCTATTCTCCGCAGCCAGAGGCGTCGTCCCCCACAACCAGGGTCTCGTCCTCGGCAGCCAGGGGTTGTGTCCTCTGCGGACAGGGGTCTTATTCTCCACAGCCAGAGGCAGGTGCCGTTCCCCACAAACAGGGGTTCCGTCTTCGGCAGCCATGGGTAATGTCCTCTGCGGACAGGGGCCCTATTCTCCGCAGCCAGAGGAACCGTCCTCCACAAGCAGGGATACCGTCCTCCCGAGCCAGGGGTAATGTCCTCTATGGACAGGAGTCCTATTATCCGCAGTCAGAGGCGCCGTCCTCCACAACCAGGGGGGTCTTGTCCTCCACAGCCAGTGACCCTGCCCTCCGCAGCCAGGAGTCCTGTCCTTCCCAGCCAGGAGGCATGTCCTCCGGTCAGGAGGCATGTCCTCTGGTCAGGAGTCCTGCCCTTCCCAGCCAGGAGGCATGTCCTCCGGTCAGGGGTGACAGAGCTGTCTTTGGCAGTTGTCGACTGTCATTTGAAGCCGTTCGCCTCCCAAAGCAACGGTTCTCCGGAGCCATTTATCCTTCACGGCCAACAACGGCCCAGGACCATTCACCCGCCCAGGTCAACATCCGTCCTCCACGACCCACACACGTCCAGCATCGTCCGCTATCAACGACCAGCAAACGTCCGGAGTCGTCCACTTTCCCCAGTGACCACTCGCCTGTAGTCGGCGATGCCACCTCGTCCGATTCACACATTGGTTAGTGCGGAGCATGACAACTCCAGCGATCAACAGTACGCACCGCGCACACCCGCTGACGGTTTGAAGTCCTGGTACTGGATATGATATCACACCGGGCTTATTTCTGGTGACAACAAGGACTGTGTGGCGCAGATTTCCCGTGCGGCGTGCGGTAGACTTGCGGCAACATCAGTCGGGCGGCGGCCGCACCGCCTCACCTGTTGTTTGGAAGCACGGAATAGTAATTAGAGAAGAGGTGGCACAGAAAGGCAAGTCGTTACGGAGGTATGTCGGCCGGACGGCTGTCCTCCCCGTGTGGAAAACTACCAAACCACGACACCTGCATCCAAAAGGGTTATTTATATATGCTTTGTCTGCCACGTTTGTCCCCGTCGTTGGCTCATAATAACATAGGAATAGCCGCTCTTGTTTAAATTATAAATCGAGGTCCCGCGCAGTGCTCCAGTTTGCCAGTCTGGGATCAGGACCAGTGTCCCAGACTGCCAATCCGGGGTCCGGCCTAGTGCCCGAGTCTGCCAGTCTGGGACCTGCCCGGTGTCCCAGTCTGCCAGATTGGGGTTAGGACCAATGCCCCAGACTGCTAATCTGGGGTCCGACTCAGTTCCACAGTCAACCAGTCTAGGGCCCGGACCAGTGCCTCAGTCTGCCGGTCTGGGTCCGACCACGCCAAGTCACGAGATAATGGCGTCACACTGGCGTGATTCTGCTCTCTCGGCCGCATGTGACTCACCCACCCACCCGTTAGTTCGTTATTTCGCCCGGTTTCATATGGCAGCTACCTGGGGTGGCAGACCGACAGCGCTGTAATCTGGCTGGCTACACACCGACATATGGCAGCTACCTGGGGTGGCAGACCGACAGCGCTGTAATCTGGCTGGCTACACACCGACATATGGCAGCTACCTGGGGCGGCAGGCCAACAGCACCGTAATCTAGCCGTCTACACACCGACAATTTTATCCACGAAAGGGCTATTTTGGCCAATAGGCACCGAAGGTGACGACGCTTGGCTAATTTTGCCCACGGGGGCAACGTAACAAGCTACACGTGGAACAAATAGCATAGTTCCAGGAAACAGGACTTCGGTGTTAGCCGGAATTCCACACATACTCCGTGCGGAGGGGCCGACCCAAACGTTTGTTTGGGAACGGGACACGGTAGGTATGTGTCTTCTAATTGGGACTGTGAATCCGGAGCAAGCATTGGTGTCACCCACAGCCGGTTCAACAGGTGCCTACTGCAGCACCTCTACGTCGCAAGAGTGCAGTGAGGACGATGTTGACCTTTGTTCAACATCTTCATCTCTTGTAATGTCGGGATGTCATTCAAGTGAAATCTAAACATCGCAAATCATGGCTAAATGGTCTGCTTGGGACAGTAGGCATGTTTATTTTGCCAAAAGTGTGAAAAGTTATAGCTTCAACAGGTTTATCCCATTATTTGAGCCATTTGTATTCCATTGAGATGATATATTTTGAATTGTGTAAGTTTGTATAGGGGTCGCGCGCCAAGCCTACAGTTACTGCATTGTTTGGACTATTTTGGTATCTCGATAAATAATTAAGACTGTAGTCGATCGTCTCGATGAGAAAATAAAGTCGTTTTCAATGCAAATTAAGGGTGACAGACCCGAAGTTTGAAAGCTATGTCAATTTTAAAACTACGTATGTTGGCCTTATTCAGGCTATGGACATTAATGTACCTTACGGTCATTTAACAAAGTTTACAAAGAAGCGTGCATGAAACGTTTATGTTACATCGACTGTACGGTCACCCGATGCTATGATAATCATGAAAGTGGCAACAGAAACGCAATATGAACCCGATAGTCATGCTTCAAATTTGCATGATTACTGATAATTGAGCACAGTTTTCGGTCAGTATTGTCATAAAGCGTATTGTAGGCACGGTAAAACAACTTATACACTCAAATGTATCATTTGTGCAAGTGTCGAAGATGAGAGAGGAAAGTTAACTACAACAATGCAGTTTATCATTCAATTATCCGCCATTCATAGGCAACACACGGAGCATTTTCACAGTACCATCGTCCCACGGCCTTGACATGGGCCATGTCCCAGAAACACAAAACTTCTGTGCAGACGCTTCTACTGCTTCATTCTTGCTTGACGCTTTAGTGGCACTTTGCCACTGCTGACAAAACAAAATGTGCATGACAAAAAAGTGTTGTAATAATGTGGTGCTGAATGTGAGGTGCTGTTTGTGCGGTGCTGTATTGTGGCACTGTGTGCTTAGTGTGGTAGTGTGGTGCTGTAGTGTGGTGCTGAGTGTGCGGTGCTGCATTGTGGTTCTAAGTGTGAGGTACTGTAGAGTGGCACTGTGTGTTTAGTGCGGTAGAGTGGCGCTGTAGTGTGGTGTTGCGTATGGTGCTGTAGTGTGGTGCTGAGTGTGAGATGTTGTAGGATGGTGCTGATTGTGAGGTGCTGTAGTGCGGTGCTGAGTGTGTGGTGCTGTAGTGTCGTGCTGTGGTGTGGCACTGTGTGTTTAGTGCGGCGGTGTGCATTGCTGTGTGTGAAGTGGTGTCCGCGGCACGCTCAGCTGACCAAGCCCTGTCATCCAGCACGGCTGGGCACGATTTTCTCAACTGGCGAGTCTGCATAGGTCAGGCCAGATCACGGCGGTCGACGTGGCCAGATGGTCCCCCACAGACGGCGGCGGACGAGAGGCACCGCTGCCGTCTGTTTATTGTGTCGCGGCTCGTGAGGATGGAGAAATTACACGGCGCCGGCGAGTGCTGACAGGACGACCCACGGGGCCCGCTCTGCGAGTGTCTGAGGAGTGGTGCCGCCTCCGCGCCGCCGCCAGTCCAGCGTCGGCGTATCAGCTCGGGCCGACACCCGTCCCTCTCGGCCTGCGCCCTGTCTGTCCGGTATGCAATATACATCCGGCAGCAGCAGCTGTTTTTGTGCCGCCCAAGTGCCCAATTGTCGGCACGGGCCATTTTGACAGGGGTGCGTTCGGGCACTACGTGATCGCTGAAAGTTCTGGAAAATAAACTATAAAATAGTAGGGAGTGTTCGGCAGCAAATGCTTCTTGTTATGGGTATTCCGCGTGTAAATTAAATACATCAGACGATGCACTGCCATCGATGATTGTCCTATGGCATAACCAGTAACGTGTAAGCGCCCGTCAGCTTTTCGGACATGAACAGAAAGGAAAGGGTGGTAGCCGAGAATCTGATAAACTCTTATCTGGTCTTACCCGAGGAAATTTACCTGCAATGTTCTGTTTAGACCATGTCATTACAGTGTACTTTTAGTACTTTGATCGGTAAATCCCACCAAGATATGCCAGATTTGCGGGAGGAAAACATTAACAACCTGTTGGACATGTACGAGCGTACGTCAAGAGAACCGTCGCTTTTAGCTGTGAATAGAGTCCTGCTTCTTTCTTGTTGCGAAGTTTCAGTTGGGGATTTTGTTCCTCTTTCATACCTAGAAGATTTAGTGAAAGTGGGTGATGTGTGCAGCCCAGTCATCGAATGGCCTGACCTGATTCGTCCCCTGGCGGGACCGAGGTCGGGGTCGCAGTTGGGATGCACGCCTCTCCGATACCATTATCGGGAGATAAACACCAACAGGACTTCGACGAGTATTGCTTTTATGGTAGTATGCTTAATAGACTACCACTGGGCCTGGTGACGTGCAGCATTTGAGAATGAACTGCTCTGTGAGGAAGTGTCCAAATCCACTGGAATGCACACACTGAGCGTCCGATGTCACACGATTGAATAAAAATATCCTCCATATTTGATTACCACAAAGTTTCTTCTCCACATTAGGGATTACAAAGCACAAATCCAACCCCAGTCCACCCATATGCACGCACAGGCACCTGCACGCACTCGCATAAACACAGGCACACGGGCGCAAGCACCTCGCTGAAAGCGATAGGAGCCAGCATCGGTGCCGTCGAGAACTGTTTGAACAGCGTGGAGCTGTGGATGTCGGCTGTCCACCGTGGGTGGGGGCCGTGCCCCAGAGCCACCTTCTACCGTGATCACCGCACCAAAAACCCACCGTCCATCGTGGTTGCCATACCAAAATCCAACCGTCTGTTGTGGTAAGCGTGCCCGATACCCACCGTATGCCGTGGTTACCGTATTCAAAACCCACGTCTGTCGTGATAACCGTATCTGACCCCGCCGTCCCAGAAGAACCAAACATGCATGGCTACTGAAGGACGCATATCATGTATCCTGCTAGCAAGCATCCCGTTCACGTTAGCACCTGTTGGCATGTCAACAGGCGCCCTGAAGCAACAGAATCCTCTACCGTGTCTGGGAACCTCATTCGTCCTCTGCGTGGACATTTGTTAGCGCGTTCTTCAAGCCGTGTCCCGTAGTCGTTCGCCATGAGCCCGCTGTGCAAGGCTTTAGGTTGAGATGCAGGTACACCAAGGTCACGCTACCGTGAGACCCCCTGATTCTCATCAAGTTTATGTGCCGAGTTCCAAGATGCTCATAATGAACATTAGAAGTGGTTCCCGCGGTTCACAATTAGTGCGATTGAGTTGTGTCGGGGTGACGTTAAGTGGGGAAGCGCACTGGCGCTTCCCGACCCATTTTTGTACGGCTGGGCGGACGGCAGGCGGGCGGTGGTGTCGGCCCAGGTCCCAGGTGGGTCGGCGGGGTCGCACCGCAGACCACACTGTGACCACCACTGACGGTGGCCGGCAGGCCGGCGGCGGTGGTGTCGGCCCAGGTCCCAGGTGGGTCGGCGGGGTCGCACCGCAGACCACACTGTGACCACCACTGACGGTGGCCGGCAGGCCGGCGGTGGTGTCGGCCCAGGTCCCAGGTGGGTCGGCGGGGTCGCACCGCAGACCACACTGTGACCACCACTGACGGTGGCCGGCAGGCCGGCGGTGGTGTCGGCCCAGGTCCCAGGTGGGTCGGCGGGGTCGCACCGCAGACCACACTGTGACCACCACTGACGGTGGCCGGCAGGCCGGCGGCGGTGGTGTCGGCCCAGGTCCCAGGTGGGTCGGCGGGGTCGCACCGCAGACCACACTGTGACCACCACTGACGGTGGCCGGCAGGCCGGCGGTGGTGTCGGCCCAGGTCCCAGGTGGGTCGGCGGGGTCGCACCGCAGACCACACTGTGACCACCACTGACGGTGGCCGGCAGGCCGGCGGCGGTGGTGTCGGCCCAGGTCCCAGGTGGGTCGGCGGGGTCGCACTGCAGACCACACTGTGACCACCACTGACGGTGGCCGGTAGGCGGGCGGTGGTGTCGGCCCAGGTCCCAGGTGGGTCGGCGGGGTCGCACCGCAGACCACACCGTGACCACCACTGACGGTGGCCGGCAGGCCGGCGGTGGTATCGGCCCAGGTCCCAGGTGGGTCGGCGGGGTCGCACCGCAGACCACACTGTGACCACCACTGACGGTGGCCGGCAGGCCGGCGGCGGTGTCGGCCCAGGTCCCAGGTGGGTCGGCTGGGTCACACCGCAGACCACACCGTGACCACCGCTGACGGTGCGCCGCAGCGTGGCCCGATTACGTCGGATCAACACACCACCACGGTGCTGCCCCGACACCGGTGTTAGTTTCCAGACACTGTCGGTGTGGTACTGCTCCGACATCAGCGATATGGTACTGCCTCGACACCGGTGCCGGTTCCCAGACAATGTCGGTTTGGCACTGCCTCGACATCAGCGATATGGTACCGCCCCGACACCGGTGCTAGTTCCCAGACACCGTGGGCTTGGCACCGCTCTGACAGCATGGTACGACTCCGATATGTGTGATACATGTGGTGCTTGTGGTGCCTGTAGTACAGAGCGCACACTGTCGGTTGGGTGGGGAATAGTCAAATCGACCCGATTTTTGCACACGTTTGGTGTTTTCTCAGGATTTTAGCATGGCCTCACATCTTCGTCACAAGCATACCTCACACCCCTCACAAACATGCCCTCACACCCCTCACAAACATACCTCACACCCCTCACAGGCATGCCATCACAACACAACAACACACAGGCATGCCTCACAAGCATGCCCACACCCCTCACAAGCCTGCTCTCATACTGCCGTCGCGGACGTGTACCGTTACGAGCGTGCTGCCGCTGCTGAGCGAGCGCGTGCCGGTGGCGCCGGCGAGGTGCGTCTCATTCTGTACGCTGATGCATGCAAGATGGCCCAGATGCGAGAGAATTAACGCCCCGATGGCGATGCGGTGCGTCGTAACTCTTCAATCACCGTTAGCTCGATATTCATCTATTCCGAGCGAGTCGGCGCCGTCGGGCGTGGTCGACGAAGGCCGCGTCACGGCACGTCGGGGCACGCCGCACGGCTCCCAGTGGGCGTACTCAGGCCGGCCATTGCGGGCAACCATCGTCCGGGCGTTAGTGGGTCAATGCACCCGGAGAAGAAGTCTACGATCGGCTGGCGCCGGCCGGTGCCGCGGTCAGTGCGTAATCAAGACGACCAGAGGCGGCGCTGACGGACACGGAGTCCGCAGCCGGCCGCCACCACCTCGACGCGCACCTTTTTACCACACGCCGGCGCGGTTTTTGTCACCGCGGCCCATCGTACTTTGCTGAGGCGTGCGCTCCAGTCCTTTCAGCCGAGCCCAGTCGACCTGCCGGCTGAATGGTGAATGGTTGCATTAGGCGTGCGCTCCACCTTGTCCAGCTCCACCTCGTCGGCTGCCGCCTGCAGTGTCGCCACTCGCTCGCCCCGCCGTCACACCCGCTCTCCTCAGTCGCCTTTGTTGACGCGTTCTTTTCCCCGCAATTGTGCCACTAAGAGAGAAAGTGGACGACGCGACATGGAAATGAAGCCATCTGCTTGGAACGTTGACTCCACCAAGCCAAGCTCTAATTACGGTGACATCGGTCTTCAGAAGAATGTGTCCCTTGAAGTCAACGCTAGGTGCGGACTAGTCCAATAGTAGGAACCAATATGCCCATAGGAACCAATATGCCCGTTATAATTTTTATATTACATAGCTGTCAGTCAGCAAAAAAAAACACACAGACAACTAACGCAATTTCAAAAACGTGCGAGTACGTGGCTTCCCTCACGTGACAGTACGCCTCAAGGCAATCATCTCCGCCTCGTTTAACATGGAATGAATTGCTTTCGTCAGAAAGGCCCCATGACAGGCCTGCAAACGAACAAGAGAGTTGGGAATCATCAACGGTGTCCGTCGTAGATCTATGATGCTAGCTAGCGGGACGGACGTGCACTGTCAGCCGCCCAGACACTGCTGATGGTGCGGTCAGGTCAGCTAGCGGCGCCGGAGTCAGGCTGGCTTTCGAACCACACCCGAGGCTACCACGGGGTGAACCGTTCGTTTTGACCGCACCGCGACATCGCCCCGTGACAGCGGCACCCAGCGTCACCGACCAACTGTACTTCTGCTGTCTGCGGCGGCCGTCTGGCGCGGTGTCGGCCGAATCACGGCCGATTGTGGCCGTGTCGTCACGTCACGGGCCAGAGGTCACCGTCCACGGGCTGCAGGTGGCGGTACCGAGCTGCTGTGAGGCGCCGCCGAGTGTCGCGTCATCAGGGCGGGCTCAGCAGCGTCAGCACAGCAGGCGAGCTGAAGAGACCGCCTCAGCCGCGCCGCCGCCGAGTGTCGCGTCATCAGAGCGGGCTCAGCAGCGTCAGCACAGCAGGCGAGCTGAAGAGACCGCCTCAGCCGCGCCGCCGCCGAGTGTCGCGTCATCAGAGCTGGCTCAGCCGCGTCAGCACAGCAGGCGAGCTGAAGAGACCGCCTCAGCCGCGCCGCCGCCGAGTGTCGCGTCATCAGGGCGGGCTCAGCAGCGTCAGCACAGCAGGCGAGCTGAAGAGACCGCCTCAGCCGCGCCGCCGCCGAGTGTCGCGTCATCAGGGCGGGCTCAGCAGCGTCAGCACAGCAGGCGAGCTGAAGAGACCGCCTCAGCCGCGCCGCCGCCGAGTGTCGCGTCATCAGAGCGGGCTCAGCAGCGTCAGCACAGCAGGCGAGCTGAAGAGACCGCCTCAGCCGCGCCGCCGCCGAGTGTCGCGTCATCAGAGCGGGCTCAGCAGCGTCAGCACAGCAGGCGAGCTGAAGAGACCGCCTCAGCCGCGCCGCCGCCGAGTGTCGCGCCATCAGAGCTGGCTCAGCCGCGCTGCCCCCTCAGACACTCCACCACTGAGTGCCGGGTCATCAGAGCTGGCTCAGCCGCGCTGACGCCTCTGACATGCCGCCGCTGACTCATCTGAAGCTTAAGTATCCAACCATTGGCTTCAGATCTGGCGTGCCCGTCACTGACTCTTCGTCAGCAGCGTTGAGAGGGGGTGAAGGTGCCAGTTCAAAGGCAAAACAGTAGCGAAGATCGCTGACCCACCTAGCATCCCACACCTAAGCATAGGAAACAATTAGCTGTAGAACAGTCAATTCACTTCACTGACCCCCCCCCCCCTTCCTCACGACGTAACTCTGCACCCAGTGTCTATCGACCGCTTTTGCAATTAGGGAGAAAACATCATCGGAGGAAAGTTACATAAACCCCCTGAAAAATGTGCGGTTTCTGGGATTAACATTCAAGTAGATCATGGCTGACATGATGTCACTTGCCTAAGCTTTATCTTTGCAAACCTGCACGATTGTGTTCCAGTTTTTGTTGGCTGTGCTCATTCATGCAACGAGCAGCCGTTGAGCCGAAGCCGGATCTGTTCTGGATCAAAGCCTGTCGTGTACTTGGGATCTCGTCTACGTCGAGAATCGGACGGCGTCGATTGTACTGCAGGTGCCGACCTGGCCACCTCCACTAAACACGTCTGCCGATCTGGCCAGACTCAACACTGTGCCTACACCTGACACAGTCGCTCTGGGTGTCCGTGATGCGGCCAACACTCTGATCATTCCATCACATCCACAGCAGCGCCGCCAGGCCAGCTCCCTGCCGCCCCACCACTCCGTCAGCACGCTCTGCCGCCGGCCCTGTTTGGCGGCGCCAGCCCCGTCGGCCCCCCGCCTCCGCCTTCCTGAGCGCTATGCGGCGTGATGGCACCATTGACACCAGCCCAGGGGGACGTTCCGGTGGCAGTGCGTCCGCTCGCCACTGCCATTGATGTGCGGCGCGGCGGGGAGGTGCCGATTGTGCTCGCCTGATCGGCGCCACAATGGCCAGAAATAGCCGGGAACCCGGCAGCCCGTACACCGTGAATCGGCTGTTGGTTTAGCGGGCAGCCAGGCCGGATTACGTGGCCGGACAGTGTGCCTGTGTCTCCGTTGTTCCTCATGGCTCGGACGGCCCGCGCACTCCGGGGACCAGTGGGTGGATCCAGACAGAAGGACTGCACCGCTGTAAGGACCCGTGCCGCGCACTACCATTGTCAGCCGCCGCTACGCCCACCGCCGGGCGTGCTGCCGCTCGTCTTGTTTTTGTTTTCGGGCAGATGGGTATTTGGTTCAGAGCTCCGGGTTAGCTGGATCTAGGTGTGTTTGATCGCATTGGGTCGTGTTATTTTGCCTTCTCTCTGGTGTGGCTGAGTGGTTCGGTCTTATCCGAGGGCACCTCATTGTTCTCCCATGCGTTTCACCTCCCTCGCTCTCTCCGCCTACCCATTAGGCTGTCTCCACCTGTCCGCCTCTGCTACATGGCCTGCCGCCAATACTGCTACCGCGTTTCGTTGCTGCTATACGACATCACCACTGCTCCTCAACTACTTTAACGCGACTTTAACCCCAAATCATTTACTGCTCCAGAAATGTTAGATATTACATGTTGTGCCATGCTATGTCACCGCTACGCGACATTACTGCTAGACAGCAAATGCGATGTCGTTCGTAGAGGCTTCTCATCAGGCTTCAGGGAGGGGCTGTTCACAATCGATTATATTTCTAAGCTATCTCGTGCACGCCATAGGCCTACTGCTAAATTTGTTCCGAGCAGAGGGAGGATCCAGTGCCATACCTTTCTCCCTCGGGAGTCTCCACCTATGGAATACTAATCAATTTTAGCGACATCAATGTCCATTCAAAAGCGTGGGGTCCATTGCATCCATGTATCCGTCTCCCTAATCTTCATCCAACGTAAACGTTCTGCACCCAAATGTACCTATAATTAAGTTCGGAAGTGCCACAGATTTTCCTCCCTGGGTGCGCCTCTGATTCTCTGAAATCTTGCACGATTAATAACGAGGTCCCCAAGAACCAAACCAGTAGCTGGCTACCACATGTTTCAGTTGCATGTAGGATGATATCAACTGTTGAATTGTTAACACAAGGTGTCGTGTGACGGCCAGCGTTGTGGAGTGGACGAGGATTATGGAGTGGACCGCTCCACCAATCGACTAGTGGCGCGGTTTTCCGAAATTGTGGGGCGACGTTCCGCCTAGCTCCACCCTAATTCATCCCTGATGGTAAGTTTGTGTGCGGTACTGCTGTACGTTCGTTTAGTTTGCCGGTGTACGTCTTGGTGTATATCTCTGAACTAATTGCGATCAAGATACTGCCACGTATAAATATGTTATAGGACGTTCTGTATGTGATTCTACCCGACTCTCTCAGCAGACTTTTAGCACCAACTGCATTTTATCCCTAAGACCCCCTACTACTTGACATTATCATACATACTATTACGTTTTAACGAGAGGGAAAAACGGTCCGCTTGTGCTTGGTCCCAAGCCACATCGGGATGTTCGGCAACGAGCGCGCGGACTCTGCGGCGAAGTGTGCAGCGCAGAATCCTGGCCCACGCATTCGCCCACTTCCTGCTAGGGACCAGATCTCAATGATATCAGGCATCATGCTTGCTAAATGGCAAAAGGCCTGGAACAGGGAGACGAACAATAAGCTGCACGCAATCAAGTCACACATGGGAGAGGCGTCGGTAGCTCAGTGGTTAAGCTGAACGTCTGGGAAACCAGAAGTGCGGGGTTTGATTCCCCGCGATGCCCGCCCTTCCTGTCAGGATGAGAGGCAAGCGATGCCATATGGCTTCGGCTGGTGCGTCGCAAAGCCACACAAACCGGCACACCTGGTACATGGGAAGTTGTGCCTTGGTAGATCATCCAGAAAAGCGGCTAGCCTTTGCAGGGTGTGTATCGGGTACACCTTTACGCTACCCATCGCTTTCTTATTTGTGGGGAGGAGAGGCCTCAGTGTCCCCGCTGTCTAGAAAGCTTGACAGTGCGTCACTTACTACTCACGTGCCAACACTTCGCAAAATAGCGCAGATCGTTCTATGGACGTCACATGGGCTGTTGACATGTGAAGATCTCCTGGAATACAATTAAAAAAAACGCACATTCCGGAAATGTGTTCCGCTAACTGTCCGCAACATGATTCCAGACTACGTACACACCAAGGCGACAGTTTCCATGTGACAGTGAAGTACTTGAATACAAGTCATGGGCGCAAATGATCAAAGACTGATTGAAGCGACTTTAAGCCGAAATAACTAACTAGCCTCGGTGATAACTAATACATCAAAGTTTAGCGGGACATCAGAATTCTGATGAAGCTGAATATTGCTGCCTACAATATGCGCATGGTATATTTATATATATATATATATATATATATATATATATATATATATATATATATATATATATATAGATGCATAAATTACTCCGAGCGAGCTAAATTCCTTCAGGAGCAGAGTCCGTCCCTACACTGATTGAAACCTGACAAATCAAACCTAAAACGGACGAATGTGCCGTTTGTTTTTGACAGCATGTTGAGGTGAATTTTCTGATTTTCTGAGTATTTCAATATCGCATAGATACATACAATATATATACATATATATATATATATATATATATATATATATATATATATATATATATATATATATATATAGCCATTCCTCGACATAATTCGATGGATATACATCGATATATAGATATACCTCTGCTTCAGGGAAACAAAAGTGCGGACGCCTTGACGAAGCTCAAGGATGTGACCGTGTGGCACTTCATCAAAATAATCCGGGCATCAGGCGATTTGGTCTCGATGCACGACTCTTGTTGAATGACCGTTTATCCCAAAAAGAGGTTTCGAAAGCGTTCAGTATGTACTGCAAATATGCATGAGGTGCTAGTTCGAGTTTGTGTGCAGTAGGATGTACTCGGCAAGCTATTTCGGGATCAGGAAGTCTGCGGCAGTAATGTTGCGAAGCAATGATATGGAACATTGGTCTTGTCGGAAACAATACAGTCTGTAGCATTGGCGTCCAGTAACAGCAATGTCGTGTAGCAGCGATGGCTGGATCAGTAAATCATGTAGCAGTAACGCTGCATCGTAGTGCTGCCGTGCAAAAGCAATGTCGGTAGGAGCAATGTCAGTAGCAATGCTGTCATGTATCAGTAGCGTTCCCTAGAAGTAGTACCAGTGACGCTTGTAGAAACAATGTCATGTAGCAGTAACGTCGTGTAGCAGTAAGGTCGCATAGAGTAATGTTAGTATGAGTAAGGCCTGAAGCAGTAATGTCGCGTAGGAACAACGCTGAGATCAGTAAAGTTTGTGGCAGTAACGTTATGAGCAGTATTGCCTCGCATAAAAGTGATGCCAAGGACACTGATGTTCACAGCTGCAATGTCCCGTAGCAGCAGTGTCGGCCGTAAGCGGTAAAAGCAGCAACAGTTTTGATGCGTATGCCTGTACATGCAGTTCTTACCGCACGACCGATTATGAGGGATTGGGGGCGCATCTGGAGTGCCCTGCGGCTGTGGCCCTGACCACCCTGAATCTGGGCCAGCAGCGAACTAAGTGGGTTCACCGAGCTACAGCCAATCGCCTCAGTCGTTGAGACTGTTCCTCACGATCGCCATAGACACGCCCTTCCCGCACTGCGCGCTAATCGACTTGTTGTTGATCGACTTGTTGTTTTTTCCAGACGCTGCTGAACGAGGCGTCCGCGTACCTGTACACGTCCACCAATGGGCGCGCGTTCTTCAGCGACGTCACCGTGGTGGTGCCCAGTTCGTGGCCGCGAAGTTGCACGGGCGGCGGCCCACCCGATCAGGCCACCACCGAGAACTACCTGACGTCTGACGTGCGGCTGAGCACGGCGCACCCGGTGTACGGCTCGGCGCCGTGGACCCACCAGTGGGGCCTGTGCGGCCAGCCGGGCGCCTTCATCCAGATCGACGCCGAATATGTCGCCGCGGGCGACAACACAACATCCGGAAACAAAGGTGTGGAATCTTGCCCACGAACCACAATAACATCTGTAAGCAAATGCAGTGCTTTCACAAGATGCCCATACCTTCAGCATCGCGTTGGTGTGGCATTATGCACGGTACAAAACCAATTGCAAAGCGGGCATGCACAGCGAAGAAAACCACTTGCCGCATCGGAATCCCTGCGAGCGGCCTTGCATGATCTGCAGGCTCATCGGTGCACAGGTGGTTGTCTGTTATGTTAGCGTATCATTAACGCGCTGCAGACGGCTCGGTTTATGTTCTCGCCGCACATTCGCTGCATTCCCAGCACGAGCGGTGTGCGCCGCACCGCACGTATGAAACAATGGCACGGTGCTGGGCCAGTGGCCACCGGGTCCGGCACGACGGGGCATCCATTCTGCAGCCGTCAGGCGTGTTGTTTCACGCTGATGAATGCCATTGCCGTCCGTCTGGCTGGCTCAAGTCGCTGCCGGGGGTGTGTTCGATGTAGTGCTGGTGCACCCCGAGCGAGTGCTGAGTTGCAGCCGGCCGTGGTGTATGTATCAGTCTTGTTGTCTACCGGCAGCACGCGCTCTGGTTCGCGAATGGGCCAAGTACCGGTGGGGCGTGTTCGAGGAATTCGGCTATCCGGAGGACCCGCTGTACCCGTCCTTCTACCGGAGCACCACCGACCAGTGGAGGCCGACCGGCTGCTCCGACGGCACCGTCATCGGAGCTGTATCTCCGTGAGTATACTGACTCAACGGAGCTGTATCTCCGTGAGTATACTGACTCAACACAGCTGTATCTCCGTGAGTATACTGACTCAACGGAGCTGTATCTCCGTGAGTATACTGACTCAACACAGCTGTATCTCCGTGAGTATACTGACTCAACACAGCTGTATCTCCGTGAGTATACTGACTCAACACAGCTGTATCTCCGTGAGTATACTGACTCAACGGAGCTATATCTCCGTGAGTATACTGACTCAACGGAGCTGTATCTCCGTGAGTATACTGACTCAACACAGCTGTATCTCCGTGAGTATACTGACTCAACGGAGCTGTATCTCCGTGAGTATACTGACTCAACGGAGCTGTATCTCCGTGAGTATACTGACTCAACGGAGCTGTATCTCCGTTATTGTGTTAGTTATTGTGGTTTAGGGGCGCATCGACGGCATAGGTCATTTCGCGCAGCTGTATCTCCGTGAGTATACTGACTCAACGGAGCTGTATCTCCGTGAGTATGCTGACTCAACACAGCTGTATCTCCGTGAGTATACTGACTCAACACAGCTGTATCTCCGGGAGTATGCTGACTCAACACAGCTGTATCTCTGTGGACAAGCTGACTCAACAGAACTGCATCTCCTTCGACATACTGACTGAACGTATTCTGACCCAACGGAGCTGTATCTCCGTGAGTTTGCGGATTCAACACAGCTGTATCTCTCTGGATAAGCTGACTCAACAGATCTGTATCTCCCTGGATATACTGGCTAAAGGTATACTGACTCAACAGGGATGTATCTCCGTGGGTATGCTGACTCAACAGAGCTGTATTTCCGTGGGTATGCTGACTCAACAGAGCTGTATCTCAGTGAGCATACTCGGCAGCTGCATATCGGTGGGTATATGAACTTAACAAATCTTATCGCCGCCAGTATACAAGCTCAATCGACGGCCATGTTAGAGAAGAAAAATGGCGTAAACCGTGGCACACCCGTAATTTGCATTAAGATGGTGGGGTATTTTTCCTGAAATATCTGATGATGTGAAGACTAGTATGAAGGAAAGGTTCTCGCGAAAATAAATATTGGCAATGGTATAGGCATAGGAAAATGAAAGTTGTCTCCATGAAGAGGATGGAGCAAGAGTAAAGTACTCTTGACTGATCGGATATATTTTCTTCAAACGTTTTCAGCGGGCCTCTCTCTGAGTGCACCTGTGCCAACACGAACACCACGAAAACACAAGGCGGGAATATGCGCACAACAATCGTACATTTAAACAAGAATGACAGCACTCAAATCAACATGAAAAAGTGTGAGAAACCCGGACTAGATTTTCCAGCAGGAGCAAAGCTGTGAACGACGCATACCAACTAAGATTTACGCTACCATTTACTACATGTGAGAGAGCAGAATCCCCGATAATTATGCTCGGTCCATCGTACAGCAAACCCCAAAAGTTAAAGATAACCCAACCTAATGGAAAGTGGATGGGATAATGCCAAATCGCCGATATGCGATTACATGGCAATTATTTTATGGTATCCTTCCTCCTCTTCAAGGACTAGGTGTATTTAAATCACGCGAGTGCCTGCCGGCGTCTGTTCTCTGTTCCTTCAATGAGTCGGCCGAGTGCCGACTACTATGGGAACAACGCATCTAATCTCAACGCCTAGTGAGTCACAAGTCCTTGGTGCACTGTGCGGATAAGCCAGGGACTGCGTATATACCAGCCGAATCGTGCCGGGGGAAATGTCCAACCCTGGACCAGTTTCTAACAATGAGAGCCATCGTGTCCTTTCAAATGTCTCCACGAACTGACAACTCACTGCAGGCACGCCGTCTGGCCGAGTTGTGCACGCTGTGTGGTGTCACCACAGGACTGCGTGTACACTGCCGTAACAAAACTCACTGCTAATTGGGTCGGACTACACTAACAGTCCAACTTGGTAGAAAATTTGCCTGCGTGACTCATGTGGCACCGTGGGAACTGCATGGCTGTGTGGGAACGCTGGCGCCGTCGTGGGTTTCGTTGCACTAGGTATCTGTCGTTGACAGTTCCCGGCTAGGCATTCATTGTTTGATCGTACTGGTACCTACTGGTTACTGGTTCATTCACTGCTTGGTGTCGTGACGTTCACATTCTATTTTCACTGATGTTAGCAATGTGGATGCGGAAGGATATCCTGTAATATAATAGAAATAGGAAATGCGAAGGAAGGAATATATTATTATATGCTTACGATATTTAATTGATAAAAACTTAGCACAAGAAACATGACCAAGATTGAGATATTTGCACTAATAGTTCCGGAGAAGCCTTCTGCTTTGCATAAAGCGTATCATTTGAGTTTGTTTCCTGCTATGGCAAGATCTTGAATTTTTGGTCGTCAACACGACTGTGTTAAAATTCAGAAATATTTGACAGAGAGTGCCCCCAGGACATGGAAAGCAACACAAATATGAACGTCTAAGGTAAATAGGTATGTACATGCCTATGCCTACCTATTTCCATATATATTATGGTAAATACCTACCTACTTGATATATCGCAATCGCACATCAACGTAGAGACTACACTGACCTTTCCATGTGCGTATGAATATATACTCAAGAGTATTGAAATGCGAACTGGATAATTATGTTATTTGGTAACAGCAAAACATAACCATGAACAAAAATGAAAAAACACACACGAATACCAGCGAGAAAAATAATAGGTGCTGTCACCTCTATGCAAGGTATTGCGTATATCCAGATAGCCAGATGCAATTAACATACTTCAGTTATTGTCGATGAAGGCGAACTCCAGGTTGCCTACGTTATGCTGGATTAGTTCATATTGTAGACAAGCTCTTCACGGAACAATTTGTTCCGGAAAACGGAACAATGTTGCTCAACATTAACATGCATAATTGATAGGCCTTAGAAATATTTGGGAATTAAAATCAAGAAACAAATCGTCTCTTAGTGGTTACAAAGAGAGCATCAAAATCTGGCACGCATGCTAGTCACATTTCATATTTTGCATCTTGTACTTTGAACACAATGTAGTAAGTAAATCTAGTCTACGATATACTTATTCTGGTACGTGCGACAGGATAGTTATATGAAATAATTATGGATATTTATAATTGTGTTCTCAACGTCCATCATTTTCATCACTGTACCATCAATATATATGGCAAAAATGTTCTCGAAATTGAGTTGCAGAATCATGAAATGTATGGATAATCTACGTTTACTCCGGTTTCCCTTCAGAACCTCCCTTGGAGACAATACAAAACCTCTCTTGGTTTCATCCACCCGTCCTGAATACGGCCATGAGCACGGGAGGACTACGCACCTAACTGCCTACTCAGCTATCAGCCCAGCTGTCAACTTAGTCACCAGCTCAGTGGTAGTATGGAGACTGACCTTGACGTCTGTTGCAGGCCGGGCTGTGAGGCGAGCTCCAACACCTGCTCTTTCGTGCCGTTCATGAACGACAGCAACAGTGGCATTACATCATCCCTCATGTACCTGCAGTCCCTCGATCAGGTGAGTACCGTCATCTGTCATGTACCTGCCGTCCCTTGGTCAAATGAGTACTTTCATCTGTCATGTACCTCCAGTCCCTTGGTCAGGTGGGTGCCGCCGCCAGTCATGTATCTGCAGTTCCTCGGTCAGGTGGATACCGTCATCTGTCATGCCCTGCAGTCTCTCTGTCAGGTAGGTGTCGAGTCCATCAGTCAAGTGGGCACCGTCATGTACCCAAAGTCCCTTGGTTAGGATGGTACCGTCATATACCTGCAGTTCCTTGGTCAGGTAAGTACCGTCACCTGTCATGCCCTGCAGTCCCTTCGGTTAGATGGGTACCGTCATGCCCTGTATAGTCGCTCGGGCAGGTGAGTACCATCGTGTACCTGCAGTCTCTTGGTCAGGGGGTGTCGTCATGTACCTGCAGTGCCTCGGTCAGGTGAGTACCATCATGTACCTGCAGTCTCTTGGTCAGGGGGGTGTCGTCATGTACCTGCAGTGTCTCGGTCAGGTGAGTACCATCATGTACCTGCAGTCTCTTGGTCAGGGGGGTGTCGTCATGTACCTGCAGTGCCTCGGTCAGGTGAGTACCATCATGTACCTGCAGTCTCTTGGTCAGGTGGGTGTCGTCATGTACCTGCAGTGCCTCGGGCAGGTGAGTACCATCATGTACCTGCAGTCTCTTGGTCAGGTGGTTGCCGTCGCCTGGCATGTCCTGCAGTCCCTCGGTCAAGAACGGCGTATTAGTGAGGGACAGTGAGAGCACTCGCAACTCGCTCGCAAAACGATGCGGGGACAAACGCTCTGTTTGCTCCCTTATCTGAACTAACCAGGCTCGACGACGGGTACGCCGGGACCGGACGGCGATCCTTTCGCAGACACTGACGCAAATTCTGAAAGACGGTGAAGTTGTGCTAAAAGTTCGCAACTTTAGCCAACGTGAGGCTGTTAGCAGAAAAGTGCTACGCTTGCATAATTATCACAAATATCATGAAGTCCCAACAACTACGAAGACGTATTTCGAAAATATCTCTGCACCAAAAATGCGAGTCAAAAGGGAACATAATGATCCGTGCGACGATAGCTATAGAATAGCTTTCGGGCTATTTTGGACTAGCTGCGGAAAAGGCTACGACCTTAAAAGACCTTCGAGAGTTCATGTGATTTTCGAAAGAAATGTTGTTGAAATTGAATATTCAAGAGTAATTTGCAACTTCTCGAAATATTACGTGATCGTTAAGAATTGGTGTCGCTTAAAGCAACAGCGAAAGCTACAACAACTACAACATGTATTAGTTCCAGTGTAGGAAGCATATCCAAAAGTATTGCCCAAAAACAATTTCGAATATGCCGTCGCTGCCTTCAGTCATGTGGGTATTCTGGGCTGTCATTTCTAGCAGGTTCCCAGTAAGGTGGATACTGTGGACTTTCATTTCTAGCGATCTTTCCGTCATGTGGATACTATGGATTATCATTTCTAGCGGTTTCCGACACAGATGGATACTTTGAGCTCTCAGTTACCGGAAGTCACTAAGTCATCTGATTAATATAGCCATCAAGTATCTTCAAACGTTCAGAACCAATGAATGATTCCGGGCATTAGATGGGACATATCTATAGTATATTCGCAAAACTAACATTCGCAATATCCAATATTCCCAAAACTTTGGGACTCGAATACTGGACGCCTGAGCCATTTCGCCTGACAATTCAGATACAAGACATGAGACAAGGTGTCACTGAGGTAATCCTCAGGTATTACCGGAGCGCGAGTTCTGATGGCTGCTGCATTGGATGTCTACACTGGATGTATTGATCGGCTCGACGGCCTGATTATGACGTCAGCGATGGGTCCGGGGTCTATCGTGGCTCCATCACAAGTGCTCTCGGCTTAAGTGTGTTTACTTGGTCGAGACGACGGATGTTCTTGATGGCCGTACGATGGTAGCCCTGGAGACGCATGTCCAGATCGCACTGATGCTTTCAGCCGAAATGCTCGAAGCATATGTGTTCAAGCTGGTGGCTGGAAAATGCACTGATGCTGGTAGGGAGTCCGAGTTACTATAGGAGGGGAATTGTTCTACTCGCTTAAAATCGTTCGCACACTCGTGAGCTTCGTATTTTTATTCTGGTACTTGATTTCAGGTGAAGAGTTTCTGTGATGACGGCAATCACGATCCGGCAGCTCCCACCAAACATAACATGTTGTGCGGTGAGAAGTCTGTCTGGGAGGTCATGCAGGAGCATGTCGACTTCAAAGACGGCAACAACCCACCTCGAGACAACTTCACCGTTCCTGCTGTCGACTTCCGCCTGGTAAAAGCCACTTCAGATCGTTTCTTCTTCCTGCTGGAGAGCACAGCCACGATGCGCCAGCAGGAGCGTTGGGACTTCGTCAGCAGCTCGATCCGCAAGTTCGTCAACTGGGACGTGCCGACGGGCGTCCAGGTGGGCATCGGCCACTTCGGCTCCGGGTACCGCACCGACCGCAACCTGACCACGGTGCCCGACTCGCTGATGGGCCGCGGCGAGCTGGCCAACCTGCTGCCCTTTGCTGACGACGTGATGGAGGACAACAAGAGCTGGACGCTGGCCATCGACGGCGCGCTAGGCGCTCTCGGCGACCAGGCGGCCGGTTCCACCCTCATCTGGGTCACCGGAAACCAGGAAGGCAGCCGCTACCGGCCCACCGATGTCGATATCGACTACGTGATTGCTGCTCTTATCGAGAAGCGGGTAAGTTCAGATACCTGAGTAGGTCAGACATCTGAGTAACCAGAGGTGGGACTAATCCAGAGATCTCAGCGCAGGGTGGGCGAAGACAGCACGCCGTCTCGTCATTAAAAGCCAGTGCTGCGTACGACTGCACTGTTCTCTTTTATACTAGACGACTGATTCAACATCCTTAGTTTCCATGCATGCGAATCGCCCACTGTTGTTCCGAAAATGAGAGCCTAAAATAAACCTTTGCATTATTGTGTTCGATGATCTGGTGTAATTAATGATTGCGCTCTCCCTATCAATAAACAAATCGGTCTTTAAAACTCTCTTGACTAACTCGCGCCTGTCTGACACACTGTCGTTGTCGTACCGTGGTCAGGTGCGTCTGGTGGTAGTGTTCTACCCGTACATCACTTAGTTTCACTAAGCCTCTCTTGACTAACTCGCGCCTGTCTGACACACCGTCCTTCCGTGGTCAGGTGCGTCTGGTGGTAGTGTTCTGCCCGTACATCACGGCCGTTCACTAAGCCTCTCTTGACTAACTCGCGCCTGTCTGACACACCGTCGTTCCGTGGTCAGGTGCGCCTGGTGGTAGTGTTCTACCCGTACATCACTTAGTTTCACTAAGCCTCTCTTGACTAACTCGCGCCTGTCTGACACACCGTCGTTCCGTGGTCAGGTGCGCCTGGTGGTAGTGTTCTACCCGTACATCACGGCCGGACTGTCGCGGGTGGCGACCGAAACCAACGGCGACGTGATCGTCGTGCCAGACAACGGACTCGGCGACCAGACCAGCATCAGCGTGCTCCACTCGCTCACCGAGGCGTACGACTTCACGCTGGACAAGTACATCTCGAACAAGCGGCTGCTGCGAGTGCAGGTCGAGAACACCCAGTTCGTGGGGAATGGCCAGCAAGCTCGTGGCAGCTTCCTGGTGGACACAACCCTGGGGGTCAACACCACGTTGACGGTGCTGTACAACGACAGAAGTGAGATAGGATACGTCAAGCTGCGACCACCTGGAGGACAGGTGGAGCAGGTCTACACATACCCGGACACAACGAACCATCTGCAGTACATCAGGATTGATCCGGTGGTAAGCGCCCTTGTTAGGCTGTCATTTCATCGTGATATGTATTCCTGCATCCATAGTTAGTCGACTTATAATCAGCTACCATTTCTGTCGCATAGACATTCACCATTGTCCATTTACTTAGAAACGCTTTGCTAAGGCTGTGCACGCTTGACAACTACCTGCTACAAAATTACATATTGACGAAGAATGTTGGGAAGGACGTATACTCGTTTCATGAATAGGTGTTGGAACGATCTATAATAAAAACACTATCGTTGATTTTGCGAACACGTGCACAAATATCCTAATATGAATACGTCGTAAACCGTGATCACAACTGAGGTGCTCCTTGTTCACGAATTATCCAACATCGTCTGCAGCATCGAACGTCGTCTGTAGCGTCGAATGAGCCGTCTCGTCGTATGCTTGCAGCAAGGGCGCTGGGAGTACGCGATCGACAATCTGGCACCGTCGCACAGCAGCATCGTGGTGCAGGTGACGTCATCGCCTGCGTCATCGGAGGACACGATCCGCACGGAGGTGTGGACGGACGCGGACCGGACGGGATCGCTCAACGCCACCGACGAGCCTCTCATCATTTACGCATCGGTGAGCGCTTCCCTCTCGTGTTCCTCAGCTGTGGTGCCGGCAGTCTTTAAGCTGACTCTGCGATTAGCAAGTTGATGCGGTTGTATGGCAAAGACACTCTGCCCACCGAAGTGGTAGCCTTGTGGCGTTCTCTTGGTTATTCGTGTTATCAATGAGACATGTGAAGTCAAATTCCGAGAGAATCCATGGGGTTCCCGAGTTCTTAGTTTAATCAATAGCTCCTTCAGCCAGACATTGTCATGGCTGCACTGCGTCGTAACTATTACGTGTATTACTGCATCGCGTCGTAACTATTACGTGTATTACTGCATCGCGTCGTACCTGTTACGGATATTACTGCACTACGTCCTAACTATGACGTATGTTGCTCTACTGCGCCGTAACTATTACGTATGCATCGTACTGCGTTGCGTTGCGTCGTACCTATCACATATATGTCTGCACTACGTCACATTCACAAGCGTATCGGTACATGTATGTTGCTGTGGTTGCCACGCCCAATTCTGCACGATGATTTTCCTCATGTCTGAGCCAATTTCCAACAGCTGACGAATACGAGGTCGTGTGAGAGCCGGACACGACTTGAGGGTCCGTCCTTGCCGCAGGTGATGCGCGGAAACTGGCCGGTGCTGAACGCCCAGGTGTACGCCGTGGTGACAAGCCCCGGAGGCCACCGCGTTCGAATCGAGCTTCTCGACAACGGACTAGCAGGTAGCGCGTCAAATAACTTCCCTGTAATCATTGAATAATTTCGATGTTGTTGAGCCCGATATCCCTAATAATCAGTCAATAGCTTAACTATTGTTGAGCTCCGCAGCCCCAATAATCAGTCAATAACTTCACTATTGTTGAGCACGGCAGCCCTAACAATCAGTCAATAATTTCGTTATTGTTAAGCCCGGCAGCTCTAGTAATCAGTCAAAAACTCCCCTGTTGTTACACCGGAAGCCATAATAATCAATCGGTATACTCGCAGCTATGCAACACGCAGAGGACAGAGGGTGGGAGGGCTTCAAATGTATTCAAAAGGGCGCTTGTATATAAGTGCACTCGCTCGTTATGATGTATTCAAGAGTTCATCGTGCCGGGCTATTTATGCTGCATCCCTATAGCTGGTAACAATAGTTATCGAGGCAGACGCTGCTTGGATATAGCATGCGATTTGTGAGCATGTGTATGCATCAAATATATGACTAGGTTTGGGCTTTACGTGATCAACTCAATGCAACAGGCGTTGTCGCAGTAATGTCAATCCCAGTGCACGATAACTTGACGCGGTAGTGTTGGGTGCGACAGTTCGCAGTGCATACTGCTCACCGGTGGCCGTCACAACTTAACGCGTGATATTTGCTGGCTGTGTTGGTTATAAATAATGTCTAGTTTCATTTTGCTCATCGTATTTCCTCGGTAGAACATCATTCCCACTCTTTCCTGTGCCCACTGAATCAATAACACTTCGACGGCCTTACCTTGCGACATAACGGGATCGGTATTGACGGCTAAAAGTGGCCTCATTACGACATCTATGCACCATCCGCGAGGCTACCCAGCAAAAATAAAGAATGGAACACTGAATGTGCTGCATACACGAGGAACCGCCATGCCTGACAGGAGGTGCAACGTTTCAGTGCCCGACATCCTGCACGGGGACGGCATCTACTCGCGATACTTCACCGACTTCGGCCCGCTCTCATCTGCCAATCAGCTGTTCAACATCAGGGTCGAGGTGGGCGGCGGATCGCGCGCGCGCGTGGTGACCGGTCGTGACCTGGTTCAGCCTCGGGCTGTGTCGGTCAGCGGTGACGTGCCGTGCTGCGGCTCCACCATCGGCAGCGTCACGTCGGTGCCCATGTACGACCTGCGCAGATCAGCCTCCGCCGGCGGGATCCTGGTCTGGCAGTCGGCCGACCCTCAGACAGATTTGTACCCTCCCAGCCGGGTCACTGACCTCAGGTCAGAGGTGGATCTGGCTCAGCGGACCATCACGTTCAGCTGGTCTGCACCTGGCGACGACTTCGACAAACCAGACACTAGAGGTAAGAGTTGTTTGTACACATCTTCCCTTACACATCTTGTCTTACAAGATGTTGTCTTGTACAAGTTGTCTTACACATCTTTCCTATCTATAATATTATAACTGAAATGTAGCGTCTTTGTCCAGGTGGTCCGCCCTCCAGTAGGAGTAATGTCCGAGTAGCCCTCCCTCCAGTAGGAGTAATGTCCGAGTAGCCCTCCCTCCAGTAGGAGTAATGTCCGAGTAGCCCTCCCTCCAGCAGGAGTAATGTCCGAGTAGCCCTCCCTCCAGTAGGAGTAATGTCCGAGTAGCCCTCCCTCCAGCAGGAGTAATGTCCGAGTAGCCCTCCCTCCAGCAGGAGTAATGTCCGAGTAGCCCTCCCTCCAGTAGGAGTAATGTCCGAGTAGCCCTCCCTCCAGCAGGAGTAATGTCCGAGTAACCCTCCCTCCAGCAGGAGTAATGTCCGAGTAGCCCTCCCTCCAGTAGGAGTAATGTCCGAGTAGCCTTCCCTCCAGCAGGAGTAATGTCCGAGTAGCCCTCCATCCAGTAGGAGTAATGTCCGAGTAGCCCTCCCTCCAGCAGGAGTAATGTCCGAGTAGCCCTCCCTCCAGTAGGAGTAATGTCCGAGTAGCCCTCCCTCCAGTAGGAGTAATGTCCGAGTAGCCCTCCCTCCAGCAGGAGTAATGTCCTAGTAGCCCTCCCTCCAGCAGGAGTAATGTCCGAGTAGCCCTCCCTCCAGCAGGAGTAATGTCCGAGTGGCCCTTCCTCGGACTGGAGTAATGTCCGAGTAGCCCTCCCTCAGGCGGAAGTAATTGCTGAATAGCCCGCCCTCCGGCAGGAGTAATGTCCGAGTAGCCCCCCCTCCAGCAGGAGTAATGTCCGAGTAGCCCTCCCTCCAGCAGGAGTAATGTCCGAGTAGCCCTTCCTAGGACTGGAGTAATGTCCGAGTAGCCCTCCCTCAGGCGGAAGTAATAGCTGAATAGCCCGCCCTCCGGCAGGAGTAATGTCCGAGTAGCCTTCCCTCCAGCAGGAGTAATGTCCGAGTAGCCCTCCCTCCAGCAGGAGTAATGTCCGAGTAGCCCTCCCTCCAGCAGGAGTAATGTCCGAGTGGCCCTTCCTCGGACTGGAGTAATGTCCAAGTAGCCCTCCCTCAGGCGGAAGTAATAGCTGAATAGCCCGCCCTCCGGCAGGAGTAATGTCCGAGTAGCCCTTCCTCGGACTGGAGTAATGTCCGAGTAGCCCTCCCTCGGGCGGGAGTACTAGCCGAATAGCCCGCCCTCCGGCGGGAGTAATGTCCGAGTCGCGAGTATGTACATTAAAATCCTCATTGCGTGTAAATATTAAACATTAAAATCCTCCTTCACTTTCGCTCGGTGAGGTGCACAACTTAAAAACTAAGAGGTCAAGTAAATATGTTTTAATCACTCTGCCGTCGTGGAAACTTCAATGTCTGTGTATTGATGGCATACTATTATTTGGCTGTCGAGCTTACTATATGGCTTACGTTGCTTCCACAGTCTTTGTTGTGCCACAGGAAAAGGATTGGGCCTGGTTTTGAAAACTTCAGTCTTTTCATCCTCGTTGTCTTTTACCGCTATCGTGCCATCCGGTTCATCTTTTCCCGAGCTCGTATCATTCATGGCAAAGAACAGTCCGTTTGTTTCGCACATTTCCCTGATTTTCACCGTTCATCATGTGTTCAGCTTCGCAACTGAATGCGAAAATGTTCGACTCAGTCTGGGTTCTGGTTGGTTCTGTTTGCAGTGTTATATCATCACGAGGCGAGACTCCGTGACTGACTATCGGCTCTGTTTCCAGTGTCGCACTACGAGGTGCGCTTCTGCGAGAGTCGGTCTCGGCTGCGACAGCACTTCTCCGACTGCACCAGCGTGACGCACTGGAGCCAGCCGGAACCTGCCGGCACACCCAGCCTCGCAGTCATCGACTTCAACATCGCCAACACCCTGTTCTTCTTCGCCATCCGTGGTGTGGACGAGGCCGGCAACGTGGCGCCGCTCTCCAACATCGTGTCACTGGTGATGCCGCCTGAAGTCACCCCTTCACCGCCGCCGCCCACAGGCACCTCGGCTCCCGTGCAGCCGACGCCACCCGCATTCGACCACCAGCTCCTGCTGATCGTGCTGCTGTGTGTAGCCGGCCTGGTCCTTCTCGTCATCATGGTGACACTGTACTTCTTCCTGTGCTACCGGCGCAGGAAGCCGGCGCCGGACGTCGGTCCGCAGCGGCACATCACCACCGTGACAGTGCCGCCCGTGCAGAGCCGCGAGCCGACGCCCGTCAAGATGGCCTACGACATGGAGAAGGAGGAGGCGGCGCGCGGCATGTCCGAGACACCCACGCCCGTCATGTGGTCCGCCTCGTCGATCCTGAACACGACCGAGCAGAGCTACTGTCCGAACGAGCGCAACTACGGCCACTACGGCAACAACTTGAACGTGGGCGCCGTGGGCCGCGCGCGCTACAACAGCTACCAGACGCCGTACGTGGAGGACATGCCGTACGACGGCAACTCGCTGGTCAGCACCCAGCCGTCCGACTCGTTCGTGTCGCTCACCTCCGACCCGCGACAGCGCAGCAACGGCGCCTTGTGTCAGCCGGAGCCGACGGGCTGGCACAGCGACAAGGACTCGCTGGTGCAGACGCAGCGCGCGCCTCACGCTCGTGTGCCGCCGCCGACGCTGCCCAAGCCGCGCAGCAACGGGCTCGACGGCGCCGAGCAGCACGGCTCCAGGGCGTCCATCGCCGCTGACAGGAGGCGGCGAAACGTGACTCAGGTGTAGGTAGCCTGGCGCACGATGTGCAAAACCACTGCTGTGATCGGGACGGAAGAGACTGCTGGTGTGTCGAGGTGCAGTGTACGACAATGGACTCGCAAGGCGAGAGTGGTGGTCGTTGAGACTTGATCAAATGTGCGAACCGTGCTGCCACTGGAGACTCAGGCACTGCTTCCTACTGATGGGTGACGTCGCATTTGTTTGTGTATGTTATTGGTGATGTGAAATCTATGTGGTTTGAATTCGGTTGTTGATTCTCCGTCAGACCGATGACCGACATGCTTGGCTTGGCTTGGCTTGGCTGAAATCGATGGACAAACAGCAAAGAAAATGTTTCACTGTCCCACAGTTTCTATTTGCGATCTCCATCGAACACCATTGCATTCACGTTGTTTTAATGTTGTATGCTGCCCACTATGTGTACATATGCATATCATGTGTTAGTTTATAGAATGTAAGTATGCCCACTGCCTAGTCACAATGTAATGACCAATAAAGTTAAGGTCGTCATGCACGAACTATTATGATCGATTATCTTTCTGAGCGATGGAAGCAAGCCAAAAGCGAGAATATCAGTTTCCAGACATATCTCATTGTTGCCATATCAGCTTTAGTTTATTATTCAGAAAATTTGCTCCAGTCTGCACACACAAATCACATCCAGCTATTGGGAAAAGGATCGCTGCCAACACTGCAACACCCACTGGCGCCAACCTGGCCGGACGCCTCAGGCGGGAAGTCACGTGACTTACAATGTCAGTACCGAACCAGCAGTGCGTGCTGTGGCCATCGATGATCGTCGATTGGCATGAGAACGTCGAAAATGGGGAGGCAGGTTCGCACTGGCATGACAAGACCCGACCCGAAGAATTGTGGAGCGGGAGAGGGGAGGGCTGCGCTACAAAAAAGAGAAATGATCAACATGAGACATGAGAATGAGAATCAGGGTATGTCTATTATTCGGAATTGTTATCTTCCAGGAGTTTTTCTTTTCTATTTGTCAATTTAAACTCTAAGTTAATTGAACAAAAAAGGGCACGTTGCATCATACTAATATTCTCCGGCTCTTTTGGTCATCTTTTCATTCCGTGAAACTATTGCAAGTTGTTATTTCTGACAGCCTGGAAGCTTATAATATACGCGACGTAAGTCGAGACAAAACAGGACACACCCTGTTTCCCCTTAGCTCTCAAGTTGCCAGCAATAGAAAACACCAGACATTCTAAAGCAAATTACAGGTTTATCTAACATCTCACCTGTCTGAGACAATTCGATGAAAATAAAAATGAAATCATCGGCAGATATGCGCAGCTTAGTAGCTGATAAAAGTTGAGCTAAGTCGCAGCGTCGCATGGGAAGTTATTTCAATTTTCTGATATGCGTGCCCATCATGTACTACTTTTTCCTACTCCACAAATATATGGGGCTCACCACTACGAGGAAATTATTTCTGGATTCATTTCAACTGATTAAGCTTCAATGAATTCACGACACAAATAATTTTATATTGGAATTGCAAACCAACACTGGGCCCCGTGAGTGGGAGTCAAATGAACATTTAGCCATAATAAGCCCCCCCCCCCCCCTCCCCACACACACACACACACCCATTGAGCCAACCGATACCCCAGAGCCACATTAATTATCCAGATGAAGAAGTTCGCAGTCGGAGCGCGCAGGTCGGAGCGGCTGCGAGCACCTCGTGCCGGAGACGACCCTGAGACGATTCCGACACAGCACGCGCAAGCCATCAGCTGGCGCCGCCGCCCGGGGCATTTTCATCCGGCTGGGTGCTGTTTCGTAGTCACGTCCCACTGCCGGCTATTGCGCAATGTCGGCGCAATTGATCATGTTCTTTGTTTCCTGGTGGAGGAATGGGGACTTCAGCAATTGTATTGTAATAGCATTGTGCGGCCAGATCTTGTTTTAGTTTGTGCTTGGAGCATCTGGTATCACCGGATTAGTGGGAATTTGGAGGGCACGCAATGCATGCAGCGAAGATGCCTGGCATTGCTACCGTGTACCGACCTTGGGAGCATCTATAACTTTTCATTCCATAGCTTTCCAGTCATACACTGATTAGGAAATATATAACTCATTAGACTTATCTAATTCTAGGTACGTTTTCACCAATCAATGGTGGTTTGAACCACACCTATCCCCCCGTAACTGCAAGCAACTATGCAAATCTCAAAATACCAAGTGTTTTTGTTCTAATATCGTCCACTAAAATGAGCTTTCGAATTCTAGATACCCAACAGTACTGAATGCGCCAAATTATTCACTACCTTTCCCCGAATGGCAGGGTTTCTTCTAAGCTCTTTCTACTGGGGGCGGATTCCATTGGCAACTGCGGGATCACCATCAGAAGCCACCAATGCGGGATCACATTCAGAGGCAAACAAACTTCGCCCCACTCAGTAAGGCTACCCAAAATGTGCGAATAATCACTGGCTGGGCGGGGGTACAAGCATGACTGGGCAGGCCGCGACCCTCCCAGCTGGCATATCAGAAGTTGCTCTGCTGAAAACTGCACAATGCGCGTGATTATTCAATTAAGTATGCATTTATTAAGATATACGTGCTGCAGAGGTCACCTTGCTTAGTCAGTGTCGACATGACTTAGATAAAGCCTGCTCAAGGGAATGTTCGACCTTTTCTCTTCACAAGATCAGGGTTATGGCGTCATCCTGAAGGGCACGTCTCAGAAATGCGGTTTAGTGGTATTTACTTGAAGCGGTATTCAGAACCCCAAAGAATGATAGAAACACAACTCATTTTACTTTGCTATGTTTTGTACCTGTGCTAGGATATGGAAGAGTAGTAGTAGTGCCATGTAGTAGTGTCCGTCATTATTACTTGGCTTTTGTGATTGTTTATTTTCACGAACTTGACGGTGCTGTGATATCACACAGTGGATGGCAATATCAAGAAGCGGAACGGTGAAATAGTGGAAGAATCGGTAATGTTCATTCGCCGTTTACTACTGGTCTACGCACGATAGAAGAATCAATGTTATTCAAAGCCATCTAGCGCAGGGTTACGAACGATCTACTCCTGTCAATATCCAATACCCACTTTCTCACAACAAACAAGAAGTATTGCCATGGTAGCCCATTGCAACTGATGGATCTCCCTGTTGTCGTAGCTGTTCTTTATGCTATTTTACAACCTATATTGTAAAATGATCGGGGAAAAGAAACCTCTGGAAGCTTGCCGGCCGATAACGTACTTTACGGATTGTGCAAGCCACCAGCCCAACCACTTGTGCAATAAATGTATATATGCTTTGTGGTATAGGTGACGCGCACAAGAAAAGCAGCTGTTATTTTATTTCGACATTTTGTCATGTCCAGATTCCTATAGCGGGACCAATGTATTGACGGCTAAACGGCATTTAAAAAAAAAACTAAAGCTTCAGATTTGTTTCGCAGCCGATATGAACCGAGCATTGAGAAGGGACCGCAGGTAAATTTCATATTACAGGTTGCGCACTTTAACCCTGTAATGAATGCATGAGCTTTGGTTCAAATACACAAGTATCCTCAAGCGATGTTGGACGTATAAGTCTTTTTGTGAGTGTCTGACCACCCAAGGCTTCTGAACACCCACAATACAAAAATCAACGTATTTCAGCTTCCTTCTGAAAGCATGCGCGTAAATCACTAAGAAATGAAGCTGGGATAGAATAATAGCGGCCTGAATAACCATATCCGGTGGCGTTCTATCTGGCCCAACACCTACGTAGCCTCAGCCAAGGAACCCGTAGTACGCTGATGGTGTTACAACGACTGGAACAGAACACTGTCAATATTATCCTCCGGACGGTTGGAATCGTGCATGATGTTGTGTATTGAGTTTGGTTAAGGCGCATTGGACACTTTGTTTCCTCACCTTCGAAGAGAAACGCGGTACCAAATTATTCCCCAGCCAGCTTAGTTCATATCACCCTTCAGGCCTAATCCTTCTGGCAAGACATCACATATGAACGATAAGTTTATGGTCATCATGAGGTGATCGGTTCAGGTTAGGTCAAGTTATATTTGCTTCGACCCATTAAGTGCATAGCCTAGCCTAACCGAACCAAAACAGGAAAATTCGTGGTCGCCACAAAATATCATTTTATGTAAGCGCTCTGAACAGAGAGGTCAGGATTGCAGGATGATAAAATTTCATTAATCTGACATTAACATGTCGCTTTTCGCCAAAAGTGAATAATGTTATTGGTATGACGTGACATAGCAACCTGCTCCGAACAATGCGCAGGAAAAACATTTTTACCTGTTACATGACTTTGACACCCATGTCTGCAGATTCATTTGTGATGTGCTCCCGTGACATTGACTCTAATACCGAGTGCGCCACAGAGCACTCTGCAAGGATATAAGCAGGTGACCTTGAAAGCAGAAGCTTTTTAAGTAAAAGAAAATGATTTGTCTATCTTATAAAGTCCAAATGTATGCCAAATATGGTTGCTTAATTCAAGTCTCTCGTTTTCCAGGAGTGGAGGTCTGGAGGGTGTGTAAGAGTTGGGTTCGGCTTGGGAGGCTTGACTACATCCCTGATGCCCAGTGCTTTGAGTAAGCAATTATTTTGGAGAGAAAAACTGCACCCTCTTTCATGTCTCATTTTGAGCTAAGTACTGCTTGGCAAGCAGATGAACTTCTAAACAACAATAATTGGAAATTTCAAGCCATTTTAACCAATATTTGTGTAGATTGTAGCTTTCACTGATTTCCTGGTTTGTCGCGTCTTTTTCGGTTATCGACTTAACTTTTTTTAAGGTGGCGCTTTCCCTTATATATCCAATTTTTGTCGTTCAACACCGATACGTTCAAAAGACCCGGCATAACCTCTGGTCATATACCCCGGTAGGGTCGGGAAATTACTTGATTATCACCAGAATTTTTTTTTGTAAAGGGAAATTACTTGAGTTGCAGCTTCAGAAACAGATTTGCTATTTCAAATGCAATATGATGCAATTGCAATGCAATTCGAATCCGATATGCTATTCTACGTAGCTTGATGTCTCTTTTACGGGCTAAGAAGCACACGTGGAATTGGATTATGTGTCCTCTTGCAATGAACATATTTATACACATAGACTACTTTTTCTTTCGTCCATAAAAAGCATTCACACGTTTTTCGGAAACCGCGAGCAATACAGGCGGCGTACCTTGGCTTGTTGTTGCAGCTGCTCGAAGGTCCAGAACTAGCATTGCGTCACTAGGGGAGTGTACCTACCGATTTAGAAATCTGGCCTGTCCGCTTGCGATACCGAGAAAGCCACCATCAGTCGCCGTTTCCATCGATGTCAGCGTGTCATGCTGGAGCGTGTTTGAACCTTCTGTAACCTGAGCCAGTCTCATCCCTGTCACGGCATCACGCGCATGTAAAGAAGGTGGCGTTTCTCAACGGCGAACAATGCGACTGTTGGCTTTCGCGGCCAGTTCGCCAGCGCTGACAGCGGGTGTTGACACTGGCGCTGTGACCCACCCTTGCGATGCTCCTCCACCCGACCGCAGCTGCCCAACTCCGAGCAGGCAAACACCATCCGGTCACGGTCCATTGTTTGGCCAGGGGTGTGTATTGGTGGCCTGCCCGTCCTCCGTACGTGTTCCGACATAACGGATCCGGCACTGTTTGTGTTCTTTGGAGAACGAAAGCACACCTGCTGAAGAAATGCTGGCCGCCACAGGGCCGCAGTGTGGGGAGGACGATGTGAGGAAGAACTCTTCAGACTTCACCGATAGCACATTCTGACCAGAAGCTACGACGCGCTGCGACATGAGGAACGCTTCTAGGACGAATTGGACTGGACGGTATTTGAATTGACCATGTGCCATGTCCGCTTTCTCTCGGCAAATTGCAATCCTAGGCCAGATAATTACACCCAAAATAAATATTCGCGAACCAACGAAGACTTACACCGTTTTCCACTCGTAAAATGCAGCCCAGTAATATTCGGTACACAAATATTCGACGCAGTTAACAACGTTCATGGTTAATGAAAATGGTGTTTCATCAGATTTCTCGCCCATGCAAAAAGTTATTATTTTCGATAACCCAATGTCTGTGTGTCTCATGCGATAACGCCTTCACCTTTATTTAAGCAGTGTTCATCATCAAGGTAACGTGACGACTTAAACTATAACTATGTTTTTCCAACGATTTCACACCTATACAAATAAAACTTCTCCATCATCACTGGCGTAGATCATACACAATTGGCCGTCGCGATGAAGCTGAGGATTCAGGTTCAGCCACACCTATACCTGTCGTACCTGTCATAAGCGTTGGCGACGTCTTGCTTCAAAGATGAGCGGTGCTGCTTCTTGATTTTAATAGCATATTGCACTATTCTGGGCTTCCATTTAGAAATCACCGCCAAGGTCTGCGCAGCCGATAGGCGCACACCGCCGTTGCGCTCAAATGGGTATTTGGCAATGGCCGATGATCGAATGATCCATTCTCTTCAGTCATAAGTCAGCTGCATGTTCTTTCAATCGCGCTCTTTTTGGTCTGCCACTCTTGTCCATCATCGTAGCTTGTTCCACATCCGCTGGGAATCTGATAGACAACCTTTATGTGTCGTCACCCAGTTTTCATGGTCCTTGGCTTGAACCAACTTTTGCTTCATTGTTTGTGACGAGATGGCTACCTTAACGTCAATGTCCCCCAGGAATCTAGGATCCCAGCCATCAGGTCGCTCGCCCTTTGGGCGTAGGAAATAGAGGCCACGTCACTTATCAGTGTCAGCTACCCCATGGACCTTCTGCAATGGTTTGCTGTTATGACCTCATGGTAGCTGTCATAAATCTGCCTCGGTATCTGCTTTCAAATGATTCTCGCTTACGAAGAGCATCTCACCATCTTCCTTACTGATGGATGGGGGGGGGGGGTGCCACCCCAACCTCGATATTTAGCCCCTAATCGATTTAGAAACATGGCACAAAACCAGCTTATTGTTCGACTCACGTCTTTTTTTAATGGAACCCAACATGACCTCATGATGTCAACCATTGACCACCAGGTGCGGTCAAGTATAAAAGAAATCGAACAATTGGATAATTTCCGATTGAAACACACTGTGAAGTCGAGAACAAAATAAAGTAAAAAGCCAAAGCATGAGCGTGCTCGTCTAGATCTGGACCTGACCAGTCGGTTGGAATCCCGCGCATAAGCATCGGATGTATTCCTGAGGCAGCATCGACGATCTGTTGGTGATCAAAGGACGGAAGTGTAGCTAGGTTAGCTCCTAAGGATGCGCAGCGGGTCTCACTACAAGCTCCATGCTATGAGAGATGAATGTGTCGCTTCAATTGGCCAGGTTTTGATCACCGATAGAAACAACCTTGTGCTTTACTTGTGAATGTTTCCGACCAGTGTTTGTTGCAGTCCTGGTAACGAGGGTCAGCCGGGATGTGTCAGAGATCCCGCATAAGAGTAAATACAATGTTAAGAGGCGAGTTTCATAAATGTCCCTCCGCTGATGGCATCCATTCCAATTGTACTCCTTCGGGTTTTACGAACTCAATTGCAAAAAAAAATATCAGTCACGAAGCAATTCCCCCGAATATTCAATGCAACGGAAAACTTTTGCTTCATGAAGTCCACATCAGATGAAAACAGGGCGTGTGACAGTAATTGTCGAAAAGTCTGAAAATACGACAGAAAAATATCGGCACACAGGCTGCGTTCTTTTCTTGTCGTGAATGCGGAGTTGCAGGCCGAACCACATCGCATATGGGTAGGATTTCCGGTCGAACATGACCGGGCTTTTACTCAACAAAAACCATTAAGAGCTGCGGCTGATTATGAACATGGACTGAAGGCCACGGCGGTGCCCAAGAGTGTTCAGCTGGCGACAAAATTACCCACTTCTGGTTTAATGCAATGTTCTGTTCAAAAATTTGGCACCACACCCTGCACACTAAATTCCCCACTATTGATTTAATGTAATATTCTGTTCAAAAATTGGGTCCCACACATCACACACTAAATTCTCTACTACTGGTTTAATGCAATGTTCTGTTGGAAATTCGGCGCCACACCTTGCACACCAGATTCCCAACTACAGGTTTAATGAAATGTTCTGCTTTTAGCCTTCTCCTTTTCAATATCGGTCTAAATTCTGGGTCATCACAGACAACGTCTCGGTCAAAATTGCACCATACTCGGACTACATTGTACTGTGAATATCACACAAACCCTAAATTTCGCACTGGGAACGCTACAATTCGCATTTGTAGAATCACACAGCAAACTAACATTACTTAAACTACACATTGCACCATACGAATTCAAATGCAGTATTTTCGGCAACAAGCGTCACACAGACTTACAACCACTTTAAATAAATAACACATCCATACCTTGCATTACAACCGCAAAATTGTTAAGCATTGCATTAGACCCACAACATACGTTTCGGCCATACATATTAAATATTCATAAGCGCGCATCAAAAAGCGTAAACCTTCTACGAACACTATCAGGCACACCTTGGGGATCCGGCGGAAATGTACTCTTGACACTATGCAAATCAATTATTCGGCCACTTATGGAATGCGGATCCCCACTTCTAGAAACCCTGCTCCGACAACTCTCCAAATGATCAACAAAGTACAAAATCAATGTCTCATTAAATTGCTGCAGAAGTATACATATCATCACCAACAAACGCAGTTCATGTCTACAACCACCTACCACAATTACAGCACAGACGTACAGAAGCACTTATTATGCACCACTAAAAACACAACTCATTAGACAACAACCATGCACTCAGGCATTCAAAAGACGCACCAGACGCAAACACCAACTCATCAAAGCCCCACCACACAAAACAACAATATGACGCCCCATACGCCTATACACGCAAACGACCTACACATCACTCTTCCCATCACTCTCTGCCTGATGAAAACACAACGCAACACAAGCAAACACAAACGTGGTTCAGGTTTTCTTTATCGATGGGCTGAGCATCTTTGTTCACCGTTAATTGAAGGAGAGTAGCAGGCTGGGGAAGAATTTACTGGAGAACTGAACATATTCTGAACAATTGTATTTACTCAGCGACTTATTACAGTGACGACACCTTATCGGCTGAAACCGGCTACCTGCACTACGAAAGGCATTCGTCCGAAACATTCACAGGCAAGGTGCAAAGTTTGTTACTAGGTATTTTCAGAGTATATTCATCTCCGATGCACCTGAAGCCTGAAGTGAGCCCAACTAGGCGGCCCTGAGCTAGCCTAGCTGCAGTTCCGTCCTTTGATCACCAGCAGTTGGTCGGCCATGCCCCATGAATACATTTCGTTCACATAAAGGGCGTACTACTCGTGACGGTCCCATTTCACAGAGTTTATGGTCGACAATTTCAATCGCGCCTCTTTTTGCCGGCATTTTTTCCAATCCCTGTTCAGACTTTCATTGTGTTTTTACTGGGCGCCGTGACATCTTCACTAACGACGGGCTGACAAATTTGGCAGCATTTTACGACGGCGCGGGCCCACCGGTTCTCCGGACATAAATTCGTCCGGCCCGGTCAGGCGGTCGGTAGTTAAACGGCGTCCAGCGCGCGAATAATGGCGTCCGCCGCGCCAATAACAAGACATCAGATCAAGTGATTGCTTGTGCACGCGAGATCTGCCATGCTACGTAGATGATATGCAGGCCAATTTCAGGTCCATGACAATTTCCGTTGCAGAATCGCAAAACACCAGTCCATGGCGTATCTGCCGTCGAATTTGTATGCTGCAAGATTTACTGATTTAGGTTTTGGTAAGCCCGGCATGGAGACATCACGTGTGATAATGGCATGGAGACGTCACTACGATATTGGCATAGATAAGCCACGTACGACGTCGGCATGGAGACCTCGCATACGATATCGGCATGGGGATGTCACCTACGATATCGGCATGGAGACGTCACGCACGATATCGACAGTGAGACGTCACGAACGATATCGGCATGGAGACGTCACGTGCGTTATCGGCATGGAGATGTCGCGTGCGATATCGGAGGCCGGGTCTGTGGTGGGGTGGATGTGGGAGGAGGTCGGGTCCGTAGTGAGGTGGTGTGGGGAGGAGTGGGGTACGGTGAGGGTGATGTCGATGATGGGCGGGGTGTTGAGGTGGGAGGTGTGCTGGACTCCGGGAGCCGGCTGCTGGAGGTTTAACCTGATGGTTGGTTGGCCAACCGGATGGTTTGGTAGGATGGGTTGGAGCTGGCCCGGGTGTGGGTCTCGGAGGTGACGGAAATGCAGCCGCATAGCTGCGTCGAGCGGCGGGTGCGGTTTGGGAGGGTGAGATTTTCGAGTGTGTGCTGTGTGGTGCATTCTGTGCTGCCGCATACCGGCACACCTCCCTCTCGAATGCCAACTTGGAGCAGTCGGGGTCATCAGCGGGATGCGGCCCATCACAGGCTGCACATCTCCTTTCGGTCGATGTGCTGTCAGACGTTGAGTGGTGTGCTGCACACCAGCCGCAGCGTTGCTCTCGTGACGTACACGAACGTTCGCCGTGACCGTAGCGCCTGCAGCGGTGGCAGTGTCGTGGGAGAGGCACGTAACGACGTACATCGTGCTGCTTCTCGTGTATGTGTACGTGTGGTAGGAGCTGTTGTGTGCTGAAAGTCAATACCATGATGTTGTGTGTGGGTCTTGCCTCTCGTATGCTGTAGTCTACTGTGGCTGTGGCTCCGATAAGGGCTGTGGAGTCGAGCACTCCTGCTATGATGGCGAGTAGAATTATCCAGCTCCGGGCCGAACGTGTAGCCCCGGCAGGTGTTGAGTGTGCGGTGCAGGGTGAACGGACAGCGCTGACTGTTGTAGGTGTTTGTGGCGAGTAGTATATTGGTGTGTCGGCGCCGTTCTGTGTGTGTACGATGATGTGGGTGGTGTGCCGAGTGATGGTGAAGTGTGGTGCGGTCAGGATGTGGCGTTGCGTTAGTGCGAGAGTGAAGTAAGACTCTCGTGTGATGGCGTGCTGTGGTTCGGTGTAGGTGCTTACTAGGCAGGCGCCTTGTACAGAGTGGGCGCTAGGCGCCGGTGTGGATGCCATGGTGCTAGGGTTTGGCCCGTCCCACCGGAAAGGTGACCCTAATTACTGACAAAGATCCGGATTCGTTGCACCCCAGACCGAGCTGCTTTCGCCCTTTGGTCCCTGCCATGGCCGCAAAAGCTCAGAGCAATCGGCTCGTCACCGTTGGGTTTCCTCCGGGGGGTAAAGGTTAGCTGGGAGACAGAAATAAATTTAAGATTTGGTGTGAGTGGATTTCCTTCTTGAATCGCATGATTGCTCGTCGAGGGCGCCTGGAGCTCTTGTTTCTTCTGTCCTCTTGCTTCTCTTCTTTCTTCTTGTCCTCTTGTTTCATGCTCCTCTTGTCCTCTTGCTTATTGGAATTCTGCTTCTTGTGCTTCCTGTTGTCGTTCTTGAGCGTGGGGGTGCACGACCTCCTTTACGAGCCTCCCTAGGGAAGGACCTGGTGTGTCTGTGACGCTGCCATGGTAATGCTTCGTATGGTGTAAGTATAATTGCAATCGGACAACGCATTATGCTGCTGTGTCGATGACGCTGCCCTGACCATGTTGTGTATGTTGTAAAATGGTGCAAATAGCATTACAAGTGGGCGACATACTATGTTCCTGGCTAAATAGCGCTGCCCTCACAATGCTATTTATGTTGCAAATAGCATTACAGGTGGGCGACGTACTATGTGCTGTGTTTGTGACGCTGCCCTGGCAATACCTTGCATTGTGTAAATAGCATTACAAGTGGGCACTGTGCTCCTGTTTCGGTGATGCTTCCCTGGCAATGTTATTCATGTTCTGAATATCATTACAAATGGGCAGCGAACATCTCGGTCTGGGTGACGCGGACCTGGCAATGCTTTGCATAGTATAAATTACATTACAGTGCGGTCATGCAAGACGGATATTTGGCTATCCATTGATTCCATGTTAATGCAATGCGATCCACAACCACAATTGTTTTTGGAATGGAAGCATTAACTTCGGAGTTCATTGACTCGAACCGATACGTTGGAATTTCGTGTGACATCTGCATTAAATCAGTTTATGATCTGTCGGTCACAATCTTCAGTTTATAGACTGGGGTTGGCCTTCTTCATAAGCTGAAAATTTGCTTTACGCTGCACGATAAACCTGCGGTACCATCCATCATTCAGCTTTATGCCAACGCAAGCATCGTTAAATATGCATATGCAATTCAATAAGCATCGTATTATCTTAATGCATCGTGTTTGTGCACACACCACCAAAAAGACAACAACAACTTTAGCTGCGTTTTGTGCAGCATGTGTCAAGAAACCTCGTTGCATTTGATATCCCACATCCGACTGCATTCGTCTTGATAGGGACATTGAACTATGCAGTTTCGCATACGGAGTCCATGTCGCTCTGCCTGTTCCCGAGAAGTGAGAGCGTGCAGAAGAATCCAACGCGGACCCTAATTCCATCATCTATATGCCGAGTGGCGGCTTTATAATTTCAGCTCGCGATCCCATACAATGAGTGGATTGCTGGCGTATTAATTTACTAAAAACACAGTAGGTAGCGCCGACTATGCATGCCGCGCCGCGGCCGCCCAGCCTCCCGCCTCGAATCCAAATCAGATCGCCACGTGAGCGGTAATTGGAGACGGCCGGGCTGTGTGATTCGAGCATCATCCCTGCGGCCGGACTGTGTGATTCGAGCATCATCGCGGCGGCCTGATTGCCACCAGCACTCGCCAGCTTCAATGACTTCCTTAATTGAATATCTCAGAATGGCGCCCACACATGACAGCGCTCGCGCGGCTCGTGAAAATCCCATCACATAAGTGACTTTCCGAGCTAATCGCGGGTGCTACATGCTATCGCGGACGATTTCGCTTAGCACTTCTTTGGCAGACTTGTGCAGGGAAAAAGACAAAAGCAAAGCCACTTCTGGAGACTGGTGTAAAAAGGCATGCATGCTGGGACGATGTTTGTATGCAGAGTGGGCAGAGCAATAGAACCTGTTTGTAGATTGGGGAAATAGGCATGTTTTGAGTATGTAATTGTGATAAACTTTTGGGATTTTTCTTTGGTCGTCGTTTCTTCCTTCTGTTCTTTACTTTGTATCGATTTAGGATCGGTAAATGTGCTTTGTTTGTGTTCAGTTCTTTGGGAAGGTAAGTAATCGTTTCTGTTCACTGGAAAAAAAACTTTCAGAAAGGCCGAATTGACATGCGCCACTCTTCATCCGGTCCGTGTGAGACGCGGAGCGGAGATAATCCTTGTTTGTTTTTGTATGTTTTATTTAATTCAATTTTTAGATGTTTAGTCCGAGTTCTTGCTGGGGTGGTTTTATGGAGCCGGATTCTATTGCGAAGCTGAACTTGTTACGAGAACCCTAGCCCCACCACCTGATCCACGAAATCTAATTAACGGCAAAATGTTTACCGAAAGTTGAACGTGCCGTTGGTGCACCGACATGGCCACCCTGGCAGCCCGTCCCCGACCTTACCGGGCCAGCTGCCAACTGACCATGCCAGTCGGGGTCTAAATGCGATCGAATGAAGCGACTCGAACCCTGTCTTGCCAGGACAGGAGAGAACAGTGCAGGCCGCCAGAGCTCTAACCAACTGAGCCACCGGGACGGCATATTCCAGGGGGTAAAATAGCCGCACAACGGAGCTAATCCTCCTTTTTCTTCTTCTAAGTACCCTCATGAACAACTTGCAGCGCAGTGCATTAGCTTCCGCAAGCATAGAAATATCATGCAATTGGAATTCCTAAATATTTCCTAAAAACACGCAGCAATTGTGCCAAAATATGAACACCTATTCTTTCACCCTGCACACCCATATGATTTCTCAAAATGAAAATGTGCCTATTTTATGTAAAAGTATAATTAATTTTCAGTCCAATAACCAACACAAGGAAATCAGACGGTATATGTGGATACGGGGGGGGGGGGTGTATTGATCATTCCTTGCTGTTCGCACGCTTCAATCCTCATCCTGAATCCCAAATCCGAGACATTTCCCTGTATGGATATGTAAATCACGTTACAAAGAATCCAACACAACTACCACGAAGTGAGTTGGTCCAGTAGTTTTGGTGATCTCAACGATGGGCAGGAATTTGCCCACCAACCTTCCCTTCGTCACAAAAGCTGGCCTAAGATAGCCGCAAGTAAATAGGGTTAGCCCATTCGCAGCCTGTCAATATGTGGAAATTCCGGAGACGAACAATGTTGTGGATTGTGAAATTATGTGTCATTGGAAGCCAAAGTATTCGGATGACCTACGTTGATGACGATCTGGCAGTAGTACCCACATATACTAATCTGCCATCCAGATTAAAATATATTAATCCACTAAGGATACACCATTTATACAAATGGATCCGAAAATATAACATGCAATGTGAATAAAAATGAAAGAAGGATTGTATTCTTAGATGTGAACATAAAACAGGGCGTCAACTTAAAGATGCATAGAAAAACGAACAAACAACTTATCCGACAATGACCGGGTAAAAAGTGGCAATGTAGTCGGACTTTTAAGACAATATTCTCGAAGCTGCAGTAGGGTGTACTTTTCTGAAGAGACTAAACATATATATAGCACATTCAGCAAGCTGAAGTATCCCCCCCCCCCGCCCCCACAAAAAAAAATCAATAAGAAAGCCGAAGAAATAAGGAACGACCACAGTAATAGAGTAATAGACCATAGTAAAGAAGAGGAACGACCACAAGAAATACAAAAATGCATAGTTGTTCAACACTCGAACACCTTAATGTCATTGGAAACTTGGAACACTTCCGAGCTGCTGACGAATTTTCACCCCTTTCAACAATTCCACGCATGCATGCGACGGCGTCCCTTTCCAGCCTACCTCCGCTTACGACTCCAACACCCGCTCGCTGACGGTGTCCCTCTTCAGCCTACCTCAGCCTCATGCCGGCCACACCCGCCCGCCGACGGCGTCCTTCTCCAGCCTACCTCCGCCTATACCGGCCACACCCGCCCGCCGACAGCGTCCCTCTCCAGGCTACCTCCGCCTATACCGGCCACACCCGCCCACCGACCACGTCCCTCTGCAGGCTACCTCCGCCTATACCGGCCACACCCGCCCGCCAGTGGCTTTCGTCTGGCGGCGGAGGGTTTTTGTGCGGACGCCGGAATTTTCGGCCGCGCTAATGTATCCAACAATGATACCGGTGGTATCACGGCGCCAAGGCGATCCAGCACAGATAAGCGGACAGGAATTGGCGCGGCCAAAGTGGCTGGCAGATCGCTAACGCCCCAGCCATCAATGCTGCGGGAGTGAGCGGTCGTTGATCAGGGAATCAAGATGGGCCTGACTGGCGAGCCCGCTCGGAAAAGCTCGCGCCGGCTTTTGATCTCAGCATTTACATACAAATGGTTCATATCTACTGAGTGTTTGTGGAATGTTCTGGCACCTGAGCAAAGCAGGCCTGTCCGACGATATGCTGTTATATCGTAGAGTCAGGATAAGAGACCCTAACGGTATGCTTATGGCGTAGAAGACGTAGAGAAACTGACGGAATTTCGAGTCAGTTTTTCGATGCAGAAAGCTTGGTTGATTACCTGTGAATTTCTGGCATGACACATTTGCTTAGTTATTACTTATATTGAATGCACGTGTACCAGTTGTGCTAATACTACAGCTCCCTACAGCACTGGGTGGGAATACATTCAATTTTCAGGTCACGCAAGAGTTGACGTGATGCTGTCAACAAGTTGCAGGAGTCCTTGCGCTTCGAATGTACAGCACACAGTGAACACCGGGACTTGCAGAAGTACACAGCACACAATGAACACCAACACTTGTAGGAGTACACAGAACACAATGAACACCGACACGTGGATGAGCATACAGCATACAGTGAACACCGGCACTTGCATGAGCGTACGACACACAATGAATACCGGCACTTGCAGGAGTATATAGCACACAATGAATACTGGCAATTTCAGGAGTACACAACATACCATGAAGACCGGCACTTGCATGAGCATTACAGCACACAATGAATGTCGGCACTTGCAGAAGTACACAGCACACAATGAACACCGACACTTGCATGAGCATACAGCACACAATGAACGTCGGCACTTGCAGAAGTACACAGCACAAAATGAACACCGACACTTGCAGGAGCATACAGCACACAATGAATGGCGGCACTTGCAGGAGTATACAGCACACAATGAATGCCGGCACTTGTAGGAGTACACAACATACAATGAACACCGGCACTTGCAGGAGCATCCAGCACGCAAAGAATACCGGCACTTGCAGGAGTACATAGCATATATAGCATAGCTTTCCTATTACTGTGTTCAAAGACACCCTAAGTGAAGTGAACCCTGAGTGATAACATATTGATGTGGTGTGCAGCTTTGACCCCAGCAATCGAGTTCGTGCAGCATTTGTATGTTGGCTGGCTTCCAAGTTGAGTCAGTCGATGAAGACCGCATGGTACCTGGAGCAAATGAGTAGCACTGGATTTTATCAATCCGACAGACTAGCTCAAACCGGTGAAACTTCACTCACTTGCGATGTCTTAAGCGATGAGCGTCTTAATGCTGTCTTAAGCGAGATTTATGAGCGATGTTTTAAGTGGCACAAGGGTGTGTGTTCGCCCGTGTGTGCCCGAACGACGCAACGCTGGGTGTTTCGTATCTCAGATCGGTGGGCCACCATGGTGTCCGACCTGATATTGACGGTCGGTCGGGACTGGCGCTTTTTTATCGAGACTCTGGAGACTGGGAGCAGCTTTCCACCGTGTCGCACGCGGTCGGTCCGCCGGACCGACCGTCGGACCGTCCGCCGGACCGTCCGCCGGACCGATCGCCGGACCATCCGCCGGACCGATCGCCGGGCCGTCCGCCGCCGGACCGTCCGCCGGACCGTCCGCGGACCGATCGCCGGACCATCCGCCGGACCGACCGCCGGACCGTCCGCCGGACCGATCGCCGGACCGTCCGCCGGACCGTCCGCCGGACCGTCCGCCGGACCGATCGCCGGACCATCCGCCGGACCGATCGCCGGGCCGTCCGCCGGACCGTCCGCCGGACCGTCCGTCAGACCGTTTGCCGAACCGTCCGCCGGACCGTCCGCCGGAACGTCCGCCGCCACCACCACTATCATACAATGCATGCAATTAACTTGGCTTCTCCTCTGAATCTTCCATGCCCTGGCCCGGAGGAGCTACCTTCCCAAATGATGCATGCATCACAGTTTTGAGTCACAATGCTAGAAGAGAAGAACCCCGACTGTAAACAGCGTAGCAGAAGCTGATTTAGCTGATTTAACTAAGCTTCAGCAGATTACAACAACACAGGCTCTGACTGGGCCGAATGCTGCTGCCACCAATGTGCCTTCTCAAGACATGCATTGTGGTTCGGCCAAATGGCTATTCTTCACTCCTGCAAACGGCAGCACAAATCACTGTCACATTATCCTAAACACTGATCATAAATACATGTGCAAAAACAAGGACGGCAGCATTCACGAGTGTTAACATTAGCTGTCTCTCTTGTTCACCCCCTCCCCCTCCCCTCCCTCTCCCTCTTTCTCTCTCTCTCTCTATATATATATATCTCTCCATCTCGATCTCGATCTCCATCTCCATCTCCATCTCCATCTCCATCTCCATCTCTCTTTCTCTCTATTTCTCTCTCTCTCTCTCTCTCTCTCTCTCTCTCTCTCTCTCTCTCTCTCTCTCTCTCTCTCTCTCTCTCTCTCTCTCTCTCTCTCTCTCTCTCTCTCTCTCTCTCTCTCTCTCTCTCTCTCTCTCTCTTTTTTTTTTCTTCCTCTCTCTCTCTCTCTCTCTCTCTCTCTCTCTCTCTCTCTCTCTCTCTCTCTCTCTCTCTCTCTCTCTCTCTCTCTCTCTCTCTCTCTCTCGGAATTATATTTGATCTCTGAAGTATTTACAGTTCTGATGACAGCTTATAACGGTATAGTATTCGCATCAGATACGGATCCAGGAATTCTCATCGGACGGGGAGGGGCACATTCTCTCGGAGGGACGCCTTCAGCGGAAGCATTCGTTGAATGTGCAGAGGTGGGCGAGGGCGCGAGTGTGTATTCGGACATTCTGAATGGGTGCCTTTTCGTCTAAAAGGAACACTTTCCCCTTTGAAAATTGTGCTTTGGGCTGAAAATCCGTCCAACGGGTGTGGGAAGAGGGGGTGAAGTCGAGCCTTCATGGAGGGGCGCCTTTCCCGGCCGGAGATGTGCCACCATTACATGGGGTATATGGGGGACACACACTGAGAGGCTCTTATGAAATCCTAGCACTTTTTACCTTGATGATTTCAAACAACCAGCCATGAAATTGGCGCAACAGGCCGAATAACTTCCAACTGTATGACTATCACACAGCATGGTGATTAATGCGAAACATAAATGGTTTGGCTATGAACAGGGGTGGAGGACTGGCGAAAAATTTGAGGGTTAAATACAACTTCCTTCCAGACTCCAGTTATATGTCACAGTACTCCATAGCTTACGTATGCTGCATGGTACACAAATGCACTCCCCCACCCACACAGGGTTGGACAAAATGGCTTTGTCCTAGATGTTTGTTATCCAGAACAATATCATCATTATTCACTCCTTGTTTTGCCAGAAGATGAATTGAGTCGTTTGAAAATGACCGAGTTCATTGTTGTTTCATAAGAATGGTCAAAGGTAACTGCGAAGTACAAAAATGAGCTGCTCATGATGTAAGAAACATAAACAAAATTATCTTCTCCTACTTTGAATGTTCACACATATTCCTATCAAATTCAGGATTGCAAAGCAAATTCAAAACTCTTCGCCCTCCATTACTGATGGCATGCGACGACACTTAAGCATTGTTATCGCAGTATTGCGCGACCGAGATCTGCATTAACTGTGCTCCCTCAACGTTTGAACATACTAATCAGTTCTTCTATCACCCCACTGGTCTGATGATTTCATGCACCGTGTGATAATAATTTTGCAATTCTGTTGACTGCGCTAAATAACAATGCTCTTGACTGTGATTTTTGTTACATTCCTGCACGTGGATTGCCATTGGGAAATGTAGTAATTTTAACAATAATCTGAGTTTTCGGGCTTCGATTATGTTCTTGCTAATCATAAACTGTTCTTGCACCATGACTGACCATCACTGCTGATCACCAAGACCGTGCTTTGTGCACCCTTTATATATGTAGTGTGCAGTGAGCATGCAGCAGTGTCCTGCATCTACATATACTGATTAATGATGAGACATCAATGACTGGATGCCAGATTGACGACCATATAGAGACTAAACAATCTTGTTTGGACCACTTTAGCATCTGTTTGGGTGACAACCCACACTTGCACATTGACTTTAGGGATGTGTAGCTGCTCTTGCTGCCATCAATATGTGACAGCCTGGTAGTGCTTGATGTTCTGTAGGTGACAACCTGGATACCGTTTAACCTCTGCACATATCGCCAACCAGTCGCCAGTGACGTTGTTATTCCGTCATGTAACGTGGTCTGCGCACTCTAGTGTCAGTCCGATGACCCACTGCACTGCACTGCATTTCCACAATTAAATAAGGTGTATTTAAGTTTGAGATGCGAACGCCATAGTAGGCAGATGGACATGACGTTGGCAAGATCGCGGCTAATTTCGACTAAATCAGATTGTTCTTCAATGCACATATGCCGACATTAGATGCCCTATTTCTGAAATGGAGCTCTTCTGCCGACCAAGTGGCACTCATCGCAAGTTTGAATTCACTGGGCTGAGCTTTCGAAGCAGATTTTGCTTCTTTCTGAATTTGCTGCACTTTTGCGACATTCGGGCGCAATAAGCTACATGTGCTCACGGGTTGCGAACAGTTGCGGTTTCAAAAGTTCGCTGCCGCAAAATGGTGCCCATTCCTGTGCCTGCGGCAGGGGTGCTGATAGTCCAACTCTTGCTCTCGCTCGTCCAGCGCCCCTGAAGTTGGATTATGCGTGTAGAAGTGTTCGATAGTTTTTGCTATTTTTACCGGCTAATTACTTGCTTGGGTATGATAACTACTTGCGATGTTGACATGTCTACATATATTTTTTTTTTACTGCATTCCCGATCTGCAATGATTCATATGTGGCAACAACCACGACACGAGCAATGCAAAATCCCTGTGCGTTAGTGACGTATTTAAGTAGCATTGAAGTCACCACCTCTGACAGCTGCCCAATGGCCTTCTTCAATGGTGCCAGCAGATTGGGCTTCTAATTGAGCACATCGTCCAGCTAGGGGTGCAGCTCGTCCGAACACAGATGCAGCTACTGAATAAAATTGGCGCACATAAAGCGTGCAGCAATCCCGTCTGTCGCCCCGGGTTGAGCCGCAGGCGCCACGCTTCGGCATTTAACGAACACGGCAGACAAACGGCCACGCAAAGGCGTGCTGCCAGCGGCAGAAAGTGGCGTCAGACCAGCTTCAGCCTCGCAACCCGGAGCCGAACCACAGCAGTTTGCCGGCACCGCCAGTCATTTCAGGCGGCCCGGCTGCCACTTACTGACACCGGCGCCGTTATTTCGACCTAGGCGGCCGACATGGTAAAATGTTCGTCTCGCCACGGCACTAGTCGAATCGGGCGTCGACGTGGTCAAAGGTTCACCTGACCAAAGCACTGGCCGAATTGGGCGTCGACGCGGTCAGAGGTTCATCTGGCCACGCCACTGGCCGAGTCGGGCGTCGACGCGGTCAGAGGTTCATCTGGCCACGCCACTGGCCGAGTCGGGCGTCGACGCGGTCAGAGGTTCATCTGGCCACGCCACTGGCCGAGTCGGGCGTCGACGCGGTCAGAGGTTCATCTGGCCACGCCACTGGCCGAGTCGGGCGTCGACGTGGTCAGAGGTTCATCTGGCCACGCCACTGGCCGAGTCGGGCGTCGACGCGGTCAGAGGTTCATCTGGCCACGCCACTGGCCGAGTCGGGCGTCGACGCGGTCAGAGGTTCATCTGGCCACGCCACTGGCCGAGTCGGGCGTCGACGCGGTCAGAGGTTCATCTGACCACGCCACTGGCCGAGTCGGGCGTCGACGCGGTCAGAGGTTCATCTGGCCACGCCACTGGCCGAGTCGGGCGTCGACGCGGTCAGAGGTTCATCTGACCACGCCACTGGCCGAGTCGGGCGTCGACGCGGTCAGAGGTTCATCTGACCACGCCACTGGCCGAGTCGGGCGTCGACGTGGTCAGAGGTTCATCTGGCCACGCCACTGGCCGAGTCGGTCCAGTGGGGGCTTGCCTGATTTGACCACCTTGCGATGGAATTACTTTCCAAGCAGTGTGCACTCAGGCGAAATATGCAGTTGTTGTTTTATCAATCTATATATTGTCCCAGTGTGACCTGCGATCAGGTCACGAGGTCAGAAGCTGGACAGCTCTTACAAAGATATTTGTATGTCGTATTTCTTCATAAACATAATATGACATGAATATACATTCATGTCATTCATTCATACATTCATGCGTGTGAAAATACATTATGTGTATACCTAATAACATCGTGGCACATACATTCTCATTATTTCATGACCAGCTAGCCCTACCCACAGTGGCGCAGCCAGGATTTTCCTAAAGGGGACCGATCGAAAAAGGTCACGCAAATTAGACCGTTTTGACGGCGCGGAGCGCGTCGAAAAATGTAGGTTTTGAGTGATGAAAATCTCAAAATTTCTTGTTTCATCCAGTGCATTTTGGTTGTTCAGGGGATGAAGGGTGGGCCTTGGCTGTACCTCTGCCTACTCAGGTCATATATAAGTATACACCAATTTGCTTTCACACCTTCCTAAAGGTACTCCGATTGGTGTTGTTTGGTTTGTTTTTGGTAGTGGCTGAACGTAATCAATTATTTCATAGCAATGCCAGTAAGCCATGAGCTGTATCACTTTCCTTATGGGGAAAAGGATCAAACATTTTGGGAGAATGAGTTGGTGCCCCAGAACACCAATCATCAATGTCAGGATGCTGTTCCGTAATGCTATTGCTGTTCCGTAATGCTATTGCTGTTCCGTAATGCTACCCAAAAGACGTAAAATGAATGCCAATTGCATGATAAATAGCCTCACCCCACAGGGTGAGGCCTTCAGAGGCCTTCAATATTCACAAGTGGCATTGAACACAACTGTCTGAAAGTCGTGGCAAATATGGACCCGGTTTGTCATGCCCGCAATCAATTATCTAACAAAAGTCTGACGGTGTGGTTTAATTAACACGAAATGGCTAGATGGTCTGCGTAGCTTTGGACAACATTCCACAGTACCCTACCATAGCCAAATAATAGTTAAAATATGAGCAAATACCACCAAAATTGATATCCTCTGAATATTCATTATTGGTATTGTTTTGATATTCTATGCATGCATTAACCATTAATCGCTCACATTATGGAACATTCTTATGAAGCAGGATTCGCCATAAGAGATTCAAATTTATTATCGTTCTGAATTCCCACATCCTGCTCTACTTTTTCACCATCGCACAACTAATATTTTAAACACCAAACACTTCAATACACCCCCGACTATACCTGATTTGTCAAACAACCTAACTCAAATCCCTCTTCGTGTCCCATCCGGCACTCTGCGACGCTGCTGAGCCGGGCTCCTCTGCCACCTGCCTGAGGTTGAACTGGGCGCCTCTGTCCCTTCAGAACCTAGTCGGAATATCACAAAGCCGTCAACACAATTATTCCGATATTCCGAATAGGTTCTGAAGTCGGAGGTATGAAAAGTGAACTTTATCGTGATTATTAAAATGCTTGAGCATACTTTCGCTCTCGGCCCATATCGTGCTTCCCTGATGAAGGCAATGGAGTCGGAACGTCGGAAAAGGTACTTGAATTGTTGATAAAAGAAACTAATTTTCTCCCTCAATTGATATGTAACTTACCGTTCATCAACATACTATTTCTACCAATCCTAGAGCTTAAATAGCAACTTATTGCTTGATATTCGGTCATGCTGAAATGTACAATGGTGACAACAGGTCAACCCAGTGATATGCTCTTCACGGTGGAGAATGGCCTGGAAAATATGAACAAATATGTTTCGGTTCCTTTCAACAGAGCCATTCAAACAAAATGTGTACATCTGTCTTATATCTGAAAATCCCAAGGACAGGTCATGTCTCGCCGCATGGTGAAGTCAAATCAGCTTAGGCTTGAATTCCCCCAGCACCTCACTTTTCAGGTATAAATAATTTGTTCCCAAGAAAAATGAATATGACATGAATGTATATTCATAATGTTTCGCGAACGGTAGGAAAGCGAGCATTTCTACAAGTCTTCACAAAAGTAGCAACAACATTAAAATGCATCATACAAAATACACGACCCAGTGTTGAGCATCCTTGAAATATACAATTATGTCACCGAGATAAGTCATGAAGCACTGAGGGACCTCAATGCATGTGTTAAATAATATTTTGTGCGTTGCGTAGGTACATGATGATCCCGCCAGAAACTCAGTTCAAGTGTCTAGCTTCCATGTTGATGTCAATTCACAGTTCCGATACTTTCCCTTTTCGAGTATGGATATACTTTGCCCAGTGTCTATTTTCGTTAAGGTGTACTTATGAAATCCGGACCAATATACTGTGAAATACTAGAAGGAATTTTCACTTGAATATGAAAAGAACATGCAATTGTGAACAATAATTGGAGGCGACGTCCCTCTCAGCTGCAGAACTGGAGGGGGGGGGGCTGACCCTCCCGTCTCCCGCGTTCCGGGGTGCAGGCCGCCGAGCCGACTGGCCTCAGGCTAAGTCTCCATGACAGGTGGGGCGGAGTTGTTGCAAGCTGACTCGCCTTGTGCTGACATCTAGCGGCCCGTCGGGCTTGCCTGCTCCCTCCGGTTCTGACGTCATTTGCTTGGAAGTCAGAGCGCAGGGCGCCGTGCGGTGCCCTTTTGGACGTAGGCGGAAGGCAGTGGGCAGCATAGGCGAGGGATCCGATCTCTCGGGTGGTGTGGGGGGGGGGGAAGGGATGGGGTGGTCGGAACCTCTCCCAACGATCGCCTGAGCTTCCTTCAACAATCCTGATTTCAATCCTCGTCAGTACATGTCACCTTTCGGAGGAGCCTCTGGCAACGCGTTTTGAATTCACCTGTCTTGCTCAGCATTGCTAGACCCTCCCAATACTTGAAGCTTCGTCTCTGGTAGGCAGTGTCATTGAATTACACGTCAGACACATAGTCAATTTAATCATTCAGCCGATACATGTGAATATGCTGCGCATGCGTCGGGCGATCAAGCGACGAGAGTAGTGCGGCATGTATGAGCCTCTACCCCAGAGAAAGGGGCTACACCACAGGGGAATGTCGGGATCGATGCCTCTAACCGTTGCATTGGAGAGTGTGCACCCCAATGATTTGTGATGATTTTGTAAAATAATCGAATTTTCAAAACATTAAATTTGCAACGATGTTTGTAATTATTATTAGTTTGTAATTAACATGAAAGCTTCTGGAGCAATGTAATTCAACGCAAAAGTCGCTTCGTTCCTATGTTGAGTACGTTGTGATCCATACTTAGCACTACGCATATGCAGTCTGTATATGCGTACTGCTTATGCTTGCATATAAATGTATGCTTAATAATTTCAAAAGCAGCTGGGAAATGAGCATGGGGAATAGTTACAATGTGCTAAAAACAGTCCGACAGATAGATGACACACGGTAGGTACGATGGGCTCAGATATGTGCATGCACGTTGAAAATAAGCATTGATCGCTGGTAATTAGGCTGCGGAACACCAGCGTCAAAACCAGAGTTTGGCATGGGAACGTATATTGCTCATATAAACAACATTCTCTGAGCTCATCTCCACATCTTAGTTTTGTTTAGTTTAGCTCAGTTCATTGGCTTAGTGTAGTAGTACAGGAGCAAAGCACATGACTGACTTCTATGGTATCGTCATCACTGATTGTGATTCCGCGCTGTGGAGGAGACATACTATGAGATGATGTGTGTTTTCTGTATCGTGTTGATTCATGGGGTGTCTGTGCCAATTCTGTAAATTGTTTTAGTACCGCGTGAATCTGATTCCACTGGATGTCACCTCAATATTCGTGCAATGCATGCTATGGCACGTTCCATGCCATTTTGTAATTGTCTTCTCACGCCCTGAAGCCGCCACTGTGGACAAAATCACATCGTCGAAATATGTAGTATAATTGTTATATACTTTATCTAATATAACGAAGAATGGCTCTTAGATGCTCCTGGGTTTTAGACATTGTGTGTAAATAAAATATATATACGACCTTCAATATACCAGGAGGTGCTGAGTTGACATCAAAAGTAACGACAAAGGTTATACTTTATTGCTCAACGTTTCGGCCAGGGGCCATTGTCAGGAGTGATGAAAAAAGCTCAAGCTGAAAAAAATTGAAAAAATCACGCGGGAAAAAAGCGTGCAAAAAGACACGTGGAATGCAGAAAAGCCTCCTCAGTGGTGCAGACACTCACAGAAACTCCAAACCAGAAACAAACTATGTCAAGAAGGAATCCTCTGAGGAAGCCCGAGCCGATGGTCCATCTACATATCGATGCATACACTCACGCACATATATAGACATATATCCAATATAACGCGTAATGCATACTATATATATTTATGTTTATGTAATTTTATGTGATATACCAAGACGTCGTTTGCGTCTTTAGGTGCGGCCGTAGATTACGTATATGTAGAGATTCGAGGACCTTCAGATCAGCGTTGTCCCTGGCTGTTGCTAAAATTTCTACTTTGAAGTTTGTGTTAGTGTCGCTGTGTTCCATGTTAGAATGTTTGTCGATCATGTGTTCGCCTAAAGGCGTGTATGCTCTCCGAAGTCTGGCATCTTCCAAGTGCTCATTGTACCTATCCCTGATGCTACGTTTGTTTTCACCGACATAAAATGTTCCAAGACAGCGATTGCACGTTATTTTGTAAACTACGTTTTTCCGTGTGCATCTACCTCTGAGCCCGTTGATACAGATGTGGCACGTTCTCCTACCAGCAGGGCATGGCGGCATTTCCAGGGCTGAGCGGACCAGGTAAGATTCCAGCGTAGGTCCGCTAGTCCAGGCTACCCTAACATGGTTTAGATGAGACGAGCGGATGGCTGCGTTTACCTGTCGACATAGTTGGTCATCGACAAAAGGAAGTCTCATGTAAACATAGTTGGGATTGCTACCCGCTCGATGCCGACGTTGCCCACCTATCCTACTACTGTTGTGAGGGCGAACAGCACGAGCGGCGGAGTGTACCCGACATGCTGGGTATCCGTTTTCCAGGAAAAGAGTCGTCATCTTCGCAAGGCTCCGCTCGCATGAAATAGTATCGGAGGAAACTCGTGCTGCTCTCCTCATTTGGGATGTTAGAACGGCCTTTTTAGTGGCCATCGGGTGGGCCGAATCATAGTGCAAGATGATGGGGGCTGCCATTGGTTTAAAGTACAGCTCGGTGGTGTAGCTCCCATCAGCCTGAACTACAAACAACGTATCAAGGAAAAGAATCGAACTGCTATGACCAGTGTGTTCTAAGGTAAACTTGATGCTGGAATGTTGTTGGTTAAATTCTGCAAAGAAGTCTAGCAGAGAGGCCAAGCCATGTGTCCAAACACCAAAAATATCGTCTATATACCTCATGTAGAGAGCTGGTTTCAAAGACCTACGCTGAAATCTTACCTGGTCCGCTCAGCCCTGGAAATGCCGCCATGCCCTGCTGGTAGGAGAACGTGCCACACCTGTATCAACGGGCTCAAAGGTAGATGCACACGGAAAAACGTAGTTTACAAAATAACGTGCAATCGCTGTCTTGGAACATTTTATGTCGGTGAAACCAAACGTAGCATCAGGGATAGGTACAATGAGCACTTGGGAGATGCCAGACTTCGGAGAGCATACACGCCTTTAGGCGAACACATGATCGACAAACATTCTAACATGGAACACAGCGACACTAACACAAACTTCAAAGTAGAAATTATAGCAACAGCCAGGGACAACGCTGATCTGAAGGTCCTCGAATCTCTACATATACGTAATCTACGGCCGCACCTAAACACGCAAACGACGTCTTGGTATATCACATAAAATTACATAAACATAACTTATATATAGTATGTATTACGCGTTATATTGGATATATGTCTATATATGTGCGTGAGTGTATGCATCGATATGTATATGGACCATCGGCTCGGGCTTCCTCAGAGGATTCCTTCTTGACATAGTTTGTTTCTGGTTTGGAGTTTCTGTGAGTGTCTGCACCACTGAGGAGGCTTTTCTGCATTCCACGTGTCTTTTTGCACGCTTTTTTTCCCGCGTGATTTTTTTCAATTTTTTAAGCTTGAACTTATGCTTTAGGGAGATAGCTCTACAACCACTTGGTAGAAACGTTGCGAACCTGATGTTGAGGTGCAGTTCGACGAATATTTGACGGCGTCATGTGTGTTTGTATGCATACAATTAGCTACGTTATGGCACAGAACAATGGAATGAATCCAGCTCAAACCACTTCTGCATGTGTCTTATATTTAGGGTGTCGAAGAAATGCTACTTAGTGGCATCACATATTTTTAGACAATCAAAAAGAAACTTAGCATCAGCCAATCCTAACATACTGCTACGTAAATTTGTGATTGGAAAACAAAAGGAATTTTGACTATAATTGTTCAATTTTGGGTGCGCTTGTACTAGGTGAGTTTGATGCTAAAGGTTATGGTACTATGTAGAGCATTGATAATGATATGGTTAGTAGAACGTTTGGCCAGGTGCACATTCGAATTAAAAGAGATAAAGTATATTGTGTGTAAATAAAATATATATATACGACCTTCAATATACCAGGAGGTGCTGAGTTGACATCAAAAGTAACGATAAAGGTTATACTTTATTGCTCAACTTTTCGGCCAGGGGCCATCGTCAGGAGTGATGAAAAAGTTCAAGCTTAAAAAATTGAAAAAAATCACGCGGGAAAAAAGCGTGCAAAAAGACACGTGGAATGCAGAAAAGCCTCCTCAGTGGTGCAGACACTCACAGAAACTCCAAACCAGAAACAAACTATGTCAAGAAGGAATCCTCTGAGGAAGCCCGAGCCGATGGTCCATATACATATCGATGCATACACTCACGCACATATATAGACATATATCCAATATAACGCGTAATACATACTATATATAATTTATGTTTATGTAATTTTATGTGATATACCAAGACGTCGTTTGCGTGTTTAGGTGCGGCCGTAGATTACGTATATGTAGAGATTCGAGGACCTTCAGATCAGCGTTGTCCCTGGCTGTTGCTATAATTTCTACTTTGAAGTTTGTGTTAGTGTCGCTGTGTTCCATGTTAGAATGTTTGTCGATCATGTGTTCGCCTAAAGGCGTGTATGCTCTCCGAAGTCTGGCATCTCCCAAGTGCTCATTGTACCTATCCCTGATGCTACGTTTGGTTTCACCGACATAAAATGTTCCAAGACAGCGATTGCACGTTATTTTGTAAACTACGTTTTTCCGTGTGCATCTACCTTTGAGCCCGTTGATACAGGTGTGGCACGTTCTCCTACCAGCAGGGCATGGCGGCATTTCCAGGGCTGAGCGGACCAGGTAAGATTTCAGCGTAGGTCTTTGAAACCAGCTCTCTACATGAGGTATATAGACGATATTTTTGGTGTTTGGACACATGGCTTGGCCTCTCTGCTAGACTTCTTTGCAGAATTTAACCAACAACATTCCAGCATCAAGTTTACCTTAGAACACACTGGTCATAGCAGTTCGATTCCTTTCCTTGATACGTTGTTTGTAGTTCAGGCTGATGGGAGCTACACCACCGAGCTGTACTTTAAACCAATGGCAGCCCCCATCATCTTGCACTATGATTCGGTCCACCCGATGGCCACTAAAAAGGCCGTTCTAACATCCCAGATGAGGAGAGCAGCACTAGTCTCCTCTGATACTATTTCATGCGAGCGGAGCCTTGCGAAGATGACGACTCTTTTCCTGGAAAACGGATACCCAGCATATCGGGTACACTCCGCCGCTCGTGCTGTTCGCCCTCACAACAGTAGTAGGATAGGTGGGAAACGTCGGCATCGAGCGGGTAGCAATCCCAACTATGTTTACATGAGACTTCCTTTTGTCGATGACCAACTATGTCGACAGGTAAACGCAGCCATCCGCTCGAATTTGTGCACGTGGCCAAACGTTCTACTAACCATATCATTATCAATGCTCTACATAGTACCATAACCTTTAGCATCGAACTCACCTAGTACAAGCGCACCCAAAATTGAACAATTATAGTCAAAATTCCTTTTGTTTTCCAATCACAAATTTACGTAGCAGTATGTTAGGATTGGCTAATGCTAAGTTTCTTTTTAATTGTCTAAAAATATGTGATGCCACTAAGTAGCAAATACATTGTCATGCTCATTTTCTTCGACACCCTAAATATAAGACACATGCAGAAGTGGTTTGAGCTGGATTCATTCCATTGTTCTGTGCCATAACGTAGCTAATTGTATGCATACAAACACACATAACGCCGTCAAATATTCGTCGAACTGCACCTCAACATCAGGTTCGCAACGTTTCTACCAAGTGGTTGTAGAGCTATCTCCCTAAAGCATAAGAAGAGCTGATAACATTTCTATGTGCAGGGATACGGACAAGATAATCGGAAATGACCATCACCAAAGCGACTATGCAAGTAATAATGCTGCTGTAAGTAATAATGCTGCAAGTAAAGTAATATCCTGAGGGGGTGTCACATTGATGTTTTGCTTTGCCTCATTGAAAGTAAAACTGAAGGAAAAATACGCTGCATTATGCGAAAAAAATTGCGCAATATAGTCCAATTCGACGCAGTCGGAGACAAATCAAGCATTGTCTCTGCAAACGCTGAAGGACGCCATGGAACTCCATTGGAAATATAAATCTAGGCAGGGTACTTGCGGCCAAAAGCAGAAAATAATGCGAGGTTCATAGGCAGAAGCGGTCCAGTACAACAAGTGTCATGAACTATGTCGTGGGCATGTATTTGTTAAGAAAATTAACTTATTCCTATTCAGTGGTGGAAAGTTGTACAAGTATGAGATACATACCTATTACCTACTTACATACCTCAATATATGGCTGTGCTTTATTGCGTCGCTCAATGACACTCCAGTCCCGTGACCCGTGACACACAATGGCCAGTGGCACATCCAATTTGAGTGTGCCACTTCCTAGTCAGGTGCCTAGATAGGCACTGCAAGGCATGTGCATTAGGGTATATCGTCAATCACAGAATGCTTAGCATTAGATGAAACTATACCGGAGCATGCTGGAAAACCCCGGAAACATATGTGCTTATTGTGATCGCTCCAGATACTGCCTGCCATGCCTTCATTTGTGTTGATTGTTATCGCTACAGGTACCGCGTGCCACACCTTGGTTTTTGTTGATTGTTCTCGCTGCAGGTTCTGCCTACCCTGGTTTGTGATGATTGTTGTCGTTGCAGGTACTGCCTGACATATTCTAGTTTGTGTTGATTATTATCGCTGCAGGTCAGACTTGTGCTCGACTCGAGTTGAATCGAGAATCGACTCATGAATCAATCGTTTTTGGATGAGTCGTGAGTTGAATCGATTCTTTTCCCAAAAACATATCTTGAGTCGCGAGTTGAATCACATCTTTCTTTTTTAAATGAGTTGAATCACGAGTCAATCATTTGAATCACAATGAGTCATTTGAGTCTTGCGACTCAAATGCAAGTTATGAACAAATGATATAAAGCATGTATCTTTGTAAATAGTATGCCATGACACAAGGTAGTGAGTAAAAACACAGTATAATTATTAATGCTTAGCATTACAATTGTCAACTTATTAGCTGCCAGTGAGTAAAGAATGAGATGTGCTTAATTTATTTACCAAAAACGGATAACAATAACTACAAAAAAAAGTATTAATGCTAAGCTTGGCATTCACAATCAGTATCATGCATGAGTCAATTCTAGTGCCAGAAACACAACACAGAAATGGGATGTGAGTGTGAAAAATAATAGGGAACTGAAACGACCATGCACTTTTTTTGGAACAGGCATTTGCACTGAATAAATTGCGTCGGTTTGTGTGACAAATAACAAACCCAAGTTACCTTTACAAGAAGGTAGATCAAAATTTTCCTTCAAGCCCGCATGACGTCATTCGAAGTTTAAAAAAAAAATATAGTGGAAATTTGGTTGCAGAACTTTTCTCAAATCATACGCAATGGTCACTTTAATTTGCTTCCTAGCAAATATATTTGTATTCCGCTCACCAGGTGAGTTATAATCTTTTCCCATTCTTTCCAGTGAACATTTGTTCCGACACATTTTATTCTCATGCATAGACAAGGTCGGATTTGTGCATTGTAATCCGGCGTTTGGAGAGTAATATTTTGTAGTCATCCAGTATGGATAATATTTTATTCAAACCTTATGCATGGTAACTCAACTTGCACCCATTTCAGTGAATTTTGAGCACTTTTCCTTGATCACAGCAGTTCGTTGTCAAAAGTTAATAACTTAGGAACTTCAACTTCCAGATGGAAAAAACAAATAATTTTCTGGAAAGGATAATGTTCAGGATCCCCAAAATCTAGGATCAGCCTATTTTTCCAAACATTTACCTACCTACCTACATTGACATACAGCAGTTGTTGAAAACAGTTTTTCCAGGCCAGCTAGACCCAGGGCATGATGCATTCTTCCTTGGTGAATCTTGCATGGATTGTTGATGATACATGCATAATTGAACATTTATGTACAACACCATTGTGATCTAGGAATGCCCTCCTGAAACTTGCAACTCAACTGAAACTCTCCTGCCAATGGGGAGAAGAAGCTATGGAGCACTTAGCACCCCCTTGACTGTCCTTTCTTCCGCTCTTGAACGAGGGTGACAACTTGAACATGTAAAATGGATGGTAGAGGGAGCCTACCAATATCAGGAACAAGCCCTTTATTTTGGAGGCACTTGATGGTGAGCCTGCCGGAAATGGCACATTGTTGGGCAGGACGATTATTACTGGGTCATTTAGGATACCCTTTGATGAAGCTAAAGAATAGGTCTTTCAATTAGAATACGTCAAAGTACCCTATATTGCCATAAAATATGCAAGATAGCATAGAGAAAGTCGGTAAAATTGGGTGTAAACCAATGGTGAAGAGAAACCTTCAAGCCTGTTACCAAACAGACTTCGTGGGGGCAACAGACCAACGCAATCATATTCTGTGCAGATACCTATCGCAGTGCAGAACCTGGGTGCCATGTTGCAGTTAGGTGATGTGTGTCAGGTATATGATTCTGGTTGTGTGTGCATCATGCTGAAGTGGATTGAGGTATTATGCACTCATTGCTTTGCATATGCATTGACAACCATTCATCTCGTTAATCTGTTTGAGTCAATTACTTTATGCACATGCACGTTCATTTATCTGTACCTATATTTATCCTATATATCAACCATTACAGTGCATGACGAATGATAAATAATGTGAGGTGAAAACAAAGTTATAGCAAACATAATATATCCAACAGATGTTTCGATGTTGGAGCATCTTCGTTAGTGTGAATAAATACTGATTCCCTTCTTTAATTAGACAGATGAAGATGAGTTGACATCAAACTGTCTGTCAAAGAAATTATTTTTGCTATAACTTTGTTTTCACCTCACATTATATATATATATATATATATATATATATATATATATATATATATAATATATATATATATATATATATATATATATATATTTTATTTATATATATATATATATATATATATATATATATATATATATATATTATATGTATATATATATATATATAAAAATAGTGTGTGAGCAGTGCACACAAAATCAAATGGCTTATGAGTCTGATACCATTGAGTCGGATCTGAATCTATTCAAATTTATGTTTGAGTCGTGAGTTGAATCGGGTCTCTGTAGCTCTGAGTCTGAATTGAGTCGAATCAAATAATTTTGACCTGTTGTGAATCATGAGTTGAATCGGATCTCAAGATCTATGAGTCAAATGTGAGCCGATTCAAAAAATTTGAGTCGAGCACAAGTCTGCTGCAGGTACTGCTTGTCATACCTTAGTCTGTGTTGATTGTTATCACTGCAGATACTGGTTTGGCTTGGTTATTTGAGCTTTAGGGTGAATCGACCAGCGTTGGTCATTTAGCGCCCAACTGCAGATACTGGCTGCCATACCTTAGTTTGTGTTCATTATCTTCGGTACAGGTACATACCACGTGGCATATCTTGTTATGGCTTGCCATACCTGTGTTTACTAAATCCCCAGTATCCGAGGTGTTGTTTTATGTACTTTTCAAGGGGTAAGTGTCCCCCCCCCCCCCCCACCATTTTGTCTTTGTCCCTCCACCCAAATATTTTCATCTTTTAGCATGGGACTCTATGGAGTGTGCTCTACAATCCATTTGGGCCAGTCCAGTGTCTTCATGTATCCCCCCCCCCCCCCCCACCGCCAATGATTTTCAGAAATATACAACCGTGCTCAGTATTTCAATATAGAACATGTGGACTGAATTTATGTTTTGTGTCCTGACTTCGTCTGATAATAATAGCTTTCCTGCGACGGAAATTTTAGCAATACAAGAGTGACCTAAAAGCTGCGAATTATCAAGGCACACCTGGCATGCTCTGGCTTTTGGAGATATCACTCCATCATTCCACTCCACCTCTCCACTCCATCACTCCACTCCATCACTCCACTACATCACTTCACTCCACCATCACTCCACTCCATCACTCCACTCCATCACTTCACTCCACTATCACTCCACTCCATCACTCCACTCCATCACTCCACTTCATCACTCCACTCCATCACTGCACTCCATCACTCCATGCTATCACTCTACTCCATTACTCTATTTATTCAACAGCCGCTGCTTCAGTCCCATGCACAGGAAAGAGACATACTTTGTGTGCTGCTTTGCCACCTTGAACATGACATCACATTGCCGAGGGCTACTAATACTGTCTGATACTTCCCTGAAACTAAAGGCATGCTCTCACAAATATCGGCTAAATTGATTAATCGCATCATTATTTGTTGTTATATGGGAGCTCTGTGAGTTGTTATTATCCATTATTTGCCCAAAAATTGAATTGAATTTTCTGCAACAGTGAATTCCCTTCAATGGCATAATTATTATAGTGTTCACTTGACCAATCACATGTCTCAAATTTTCCTCCATTACATCATGCCATATTTAATTGATAGCTATGACCAATATGGAAGGTGGAAGAGAAAACGCAAATAAGTTGTCCTCAAAGCAATCAACAACGGTTTCTTTCCATGGAGCATGCATATTATTCACTCCAGTTACATACGTTATCTATATTGTATTGAAAGCACACATGTAGGAATCAGTTTGAAATTGATAGCGCAAGAGTCGCTTTGAAAACCTTCTTTACATCCGACAACTTAAGTATAACGTGAAATGTCTAATGTTGGTAGGTCAGTCACCCTACTAGCCCTATGCGCTACTTCGCCCATGATTATAACCTTTCATCCCGACTGCCAGCCCGGTGATCTTGGCCGGGCGGCCAGCCTCCGCCATCCTGGTCCGTCCTCCGATATACTGGTCCGTTCTCCGTTATGCCGGTCCGTCTCCTGAAGCCCGGTCGGTCCTCCGGTATTCTGGCCCGGCTCCATGCAGTGATCAGCGTCTACCTTGCACCGCGCTGTTGAGCACGTGACGAACACGCTGGCCGGAGCGCTCGGCTGGCCAGCTCACGTGCCTGATAACCGGCCGGCTCAGAGCAGGTCAGGTCGGTCGCGTGCCCTGGCCGTGTTATTACCTGAGCACGTGCGTGACAGATCCCCCGCAGGCCAGCCCTCGCCGGATCGCCGATAAGAATTCAGTCCTGCAGCAAAAACTGCCGGCCCTGGCGGTAATACCCACCAAGTGTGTGCGCCCATCACGTGGCCGTGGTGGGGTCGGCAGGTGGCTGTTGCCATACGTGTACTGCTGAGATGTGATGCTGTGGTGTGGACTGATGGGACAGTCGCGCGCGGGACATACACAGCCGTAATATGGCTGGCAGGCGGCTGTTGCCATAGGTGTACTGTGGTGGTGTGGACTGATGGGGACAGCCGCGCGCGGGACATACACAGCCGTAATGTGGCTGGCAGGCGGCTGTTGCCATAGGTGTACTGTGGTGGTGTGGACTGATGGGGACAGCCGCGCGCGGGACATACACAGCCGTAATGTGGCTGGCAGGCGGCTGTTGCCATAGGTGTACTGTGGTGGTGTGGACTGATGGGGACAGCCGCGCGCGGGACATACACAGCCGTAATATGGTTGGCAGGCGGCTGTTGCCATAGGTGTACTGCTGTAGTGTGGACTGATGGGGACAATTGTGGGCAGAGCATATACAGCCATGGTGGGGTCGACAGGCGGCTGCTACCATGCGTGTACTGAATGGTGATCACCTATTGCCCTCGTTCTCGCCCCTAATGTTCTTATGCTGGTGGTTATAAGGATGTGTATGATCGCTAAAAGTGTGCTTGTGGTTTGGAAGCAGATACTACAGACATTTTAGCTGATGAGCCAGCTACAGAGACTTGTCTAACATGTTAGCGGGAGGTGCCCATATCCCCAGTCCTGGCTGTTCCTCGCTCAGATAGTGACCATTTCCCATTGCCGCAGCATCACTGAGGGAGTCTGATTGGCCTGGTCTCTGGCCCTGCACGCTCCTATGGCCGCCCATTTCGCAGTCAAAATAGTTTCTGAGGGGCGTCAGCTAGCTAGTCATTGACGGATTGTTGTTAGGTGGGCTATGGCATAAATTAGAAGAGATGGTAGCTGCATACACATTCTGGTGTGTGGCCATTATACACTTGGTAGTCTATGGTCTCATTTGCAGGGCTCAGAGTCTAGAGATAAGTCTTCCTGTTAAATGTGGAGTGAGGGTACGTCCCAGGAGCCCTCACTCGGGGCAAATAGTCAGTTGCTTCCTCACAGCCCGGGGAGAGGGACCTTGCGGAGGTGTGGTTAGCTGGGAGGTCTCTTCGGTGGAGTGTGGGGCAGGGACTCCCGGAGTTCCGATGGAGTGTGGGGCGGGCGCCTCCCGGAAGACATCAAGGAGGGCGGGCAACTGCGCCACCTAATGAGCGCATAAATATCTGCTGCCTGTTGCAACATACGTCTCTGACACGGTCAGGTCTGGGTACGCATCATAATGTGCATGATACTCGGCAGGCAATTGTGTTCGCTGCGGGCACGGTCCCGATGTGGTCTCCATGTGGCCCCGATGTGGTCCGTCCTCGTGGTCCGAAGGTGATCCGTGTCACCACCGGCTCGGATGTGGTTCGATGTGGTTCCGATGTGGCCCCGATGTGGTCCGTCCTCATGATCCAAAGATGCTCCGTGTCACCACCGGCTCGGATGTGGTTCGATGTAGTTCCAATGTGGTTCCGATGTGGCCCCGATGTGGCCCCGATATGGTCCGTCCTCGTGATTAGACGATGATACGCGTCACCACAGGCTCAGATGTGGTCCGATGTGGTTCCGATGTGGCTCCGATGTAGTCCGCCATCTTGGTCCAAATGTGGACTTCGGTTCGAACTGGTCGTGTGCCGACGTGAACCGGGGAAGGGGGGGGGGCTGTCGGCACGCGTGACCAGGCTCCAGTACAGACGTGACCACGTGACCACGCGGGGAACGTGACCCGAACATTTGATCGCAACACGCTCCAACAGCTCAGGTAACTAGCGGGCGGCCGCAGGACAGGTTCAGCCGCTGCCACTGCCGGGTGACGACCGCCGTCGGACCAAAGGTGACGGTGCTGTCGGACCAAAGGTGACGACCGCCGTCGGACCAAAGGTGACGGTGCTGTCGGACCAAAGGTGACGACCGCCGTCGGACCAAAGGTGACGGTGCTGTCGGACCAAAGGTGACAACCGCCGTTGCACCAAAACAAAGGTGACACGGTTTGCTGCCGGATCAGACACCGACAAAGGTGACGGTGCTGTCGGACCAAAGGTGACGGTGCTGTCGGACCAAAGGTGACAACCGCCGTTGCACCAAAGGTGACGGTTTCTGCCGGATCGAAGATGACGGCTACCTTTGGACCGAGCACCACTGCAGTCATCAAGCCAGTGATGACGGAGCAGACAATGTGTGCAGTTATGAAGTATCTCGCTAGTTGGAAGACAAGCCCATGGCGCACCAGTCTGACAATGTTTTGGACATGCCTCCTTCTACCTCGCAAAAACATGATGAGGTGACTGTTAACTGCATGCTATGCATTACTCACGGAATGAAAAAGCATACCGATATCAATAAGTATATCTCGTCACGAGATACGATCGCGATAGCAGAATTTCCAGATACGTTTCAGCAGAAGAAGCAAAAAGAAAAGCAATACCTGAGAAGTTCGGCATCGTTAATTCTGCGCTTTTCTATTAGTTAGGGCATCGGAGAACGGCGTTTCCTTCTGAGACAAGTGGCAAATTCCCATGGGGAAGCTATGCAATTATTGGATGTGGTTTTTCATTAGCTGAAGTGGAATTGTTGCACACAGAATATGAGAATGAATGGACGGACGGTCTCGAGAATTTCGTTTTGCAGCAGTATAAATATATACGTCCCATAAGGTTAGCACTTCGACCGCGTAAGGTGCCCCGGCCGCCGTTCCGACGCCTGTCGGGGCAGCGATCGTAAAATTCCGCTACCGCCCGATACCGGATGGCTTTATTAGAGGAAGTTATGCACTACGTATAAGTAGAGCTTCTTGTGTACACAGGGATCTTCGCACCTGCTTGGGAACTTGCAACTCAACAAAAACAAAAGACGCCCGAACTTATCCATGCTATCGGTGCCCCGATAGGGTCGACCCGCCGCTGCCGTGTGCTCGACCGGTGCCAGGATAGAGTCGAGCCGCCACTGCCGTGTGCTCGCCGGTGCCAGGATAGAGTCGAGCCGCCACTGCCGTGTGCTCGACCGGTGCCAGGATAGAGTCGAGCCGCCACTGCCGTGTGCTCGACCAGTGCCAGGATAGAGTCGAGCCGCCACTGCCGTGTGCTCGACCAGTGTCAGGATAGAGTCGAGCCGCCACTGCCGTGTGCTCGACCGGTGCCAGGATAGAGTCGAGCCGCCACTGCCGTAACTCGACCGGTGCCAGGATAGAGTCGAGCCGCCACTGCCGTGTGCTCAACCGGTGCCAGGATAGAGTCGAGCCGCCACTGCCGTGTGCTCGACCGGTGCCAGGATAGAGTCGAGCCGCCACTGCCGTGTGCTCGACCGGTGCCAGGATAGAGTCGAGCCGCCACTGCCGTGTGCTCGACCGGTGCCAGGATAGAGTCGAGCCGCCACTGCCGTGTGCTCGACCGGTGTCAGGATAGAGTCGAGCCGCCACTGCCGTGTGCTCGACCGGTGCCAGGATAGAGTCGAGCCGCCACTGCCGTGTGCTCGACCGGTGCCAGGATAGAGTCGAGCCGCCACTGCCGTGTGCTCGACCGGTGCCAGGATAGAGTCGAGCCGCCACTGCCGTGTGCTCGACCAGTGCCAGGATAGAGTCGAGCCGCCACTGCCGTGTGCTCGACCGGTGCCAGGATAGAGTGAGCCGCCACTGCCGTGTGCTCGACCGGTGCCAGGATAGAGTCGAGCCGCCACTGCCGTGTGCTCGACCGGTGCCAGGATAGAGTGAGCCGCCACTGCCGTGTGCTCGACCGGTGCCAGGATAGAGAGTCGACCCGCTGCGTGCGGGTCGACTCGACAGGATAGACTCGACCTAATAGAACCAATTTCCGACCGATACTACCAGTCGGAGTTCAATGTGCCCACGTGTGTAGCAGCTGAAGCCCTGCCTTACCTGGCCACATGGGACGAGTGTCGGTCAGCGCTCAGCCAACGCAGTGACCAGAACAGCGGTCAGCAGCAGCAGTTGCATGTTGACGTCCACCAACATGCACACCGCTGCACCTATTGCAGACTCAACAAGTGTATTCCTTGAGAGATCTGGTGTCTGTATGGTCAGGTATCTGCAATGTCTGGACCAGTGATCTGCAAGCGAAAGGTCATGCGGTTGGGTACGATGTTTGCTTTTCCCCCTTGCTTGCGTGGGACGTCGACATGGAGCTATTGCTGCTGACGACCACTAAACCATCACATCCTGTCTCAGCGCAGAAGCTAATCACGCAAATTTGCGTACATGGCAGGTATAAACTGGCGGAATGCTGTGAGTGCAGTTGGCGTGTATGCACCATATGGCGGTGGATGACCTCTGGTGGTCCTAGTGCACCCTCCCCTCCCACTCCTCGGTCCCAACCAGTGGTTTCTAGGCCCAAGGAGAATTACCTCTGTCCGTCAACAACGTGTTCTGGAAGATAATGAGTCGTATAATTTACTACACACAGCCATCGTTCTCGCACTCCTTAGGGATAGTCGTTAATCATCACATCCACAATCATACACAAAAGGCTTGTTCACAGCTACCTCATCCATTTTGCATGGTTGCCGAACTGCACAAGCAGTGGCTGTGGTTATCAAGACCACGGCGAAGCTTCTGAATCAACGTTTATGATCTCACCGCCAGGCTGACTGACTCTAGTCGCTTGGTATCGTGCTGGCGCTCATAGCAGCATTTCTGGCAACCTGATGGCAGCAGAGCCAGATTGACTTTTCGGTGAGTTGGTGTGTGGGCGTGGTGCCCTGCGGCGCTGCGGCGGTCGTTTCCGTCTGGGCCTGAGCTGCCCCGGCCGCCAGAGCCGCCCGTATCCGCTGCAGATCTGGACGGCAGGTAGATGAGTAGCGGGAAATAGTTTAATATCTGGCAGCAATTGTTTGCCGGCGGCGGCGGTCGTTAAGTGGCCACTTATCCAGCAGAGAGGCGGTCTACTGTCGCTGGAGGGCGGCCCAGTCTCGCAGCCGCCGCCAGCCTCCTGCACACACATCGACACCAACGGAACTCGCTCTGCTGGACGGCCACTCCGGAGAACTGCATCCCATAATGGCGGTATTCCATTACAACCCTCGTGCCGCAACCTGCTGGCGCGTATATTACAAGTCATACTAATGGCTGCGTTTTTTTACCTTGCGTTGGCAGCCGGCCGAGCAAAAATAGATACGGGACGTCGCCTAGAACCGGGATACGGGACGTTGCCTAGAACCGAAATAGGAAACATCATCTAGAATTGGTGAATAGAATAGAATATAATATAAAATAATAGAATATAATATAATATAATATAATAGAATAGAATAGAATAGAATATAATATAATGGAATGAAATATAATAGAATATAATAGAATATAATAAAATATAATAGAATAGAATAGAATAGAATAGAATAGAATAGAATAGAATATAATAGAATATAATATAAATAATAAATATAATAGAATAGAATAGAATAGAATATAATAGAATATAATATAATAGAATATAATAGAATAGAATAGAATAGAATAGAATAGAATATAATAGAATATAATAGAATATAATAGAATATAATAGAATATAATAGAATAGAATAGAATAGAATAGAATAGAATAGAATAGAATAGAATAGAATAGAATAGAATAGAATAGAATAGAATAGAATAGAATAGAATAGAATAGAATAGAATAGAATAGAATAGAATAGAATAGAATAGAATAGAATAGAATAGAATAGAATAGAATAGAATAGAATAGAATAGAATAGAATAGAATAGAATAGAATAGAATAGAATAGAATAGAATAGAATAGAATAGAATAGAATAGAATAGAATAGAATATAATAGAATAGAATAGAATAGAATAGAATAGAATAGAATAGAATAGAATAGAATAGAATAGAATAGAATAGAATAGAATAGAATAGAATAGAATAGAATAGAATAGAATAGAATAGAATAGAATAGAATAGAATAGAATAGAATAGAATAGAATAGAATAGAATAGAATAGAATAGAATAGAATAGAATAGAATAGAATAGAATAGAATAGAATAGAATAGAATAGAATAGAATAGAATAGAATAGAATAGAATAGAATAGAATAGAATAGAATAGAATAGAATAGAATAGAATAGAATAGAATAGAATAGAATAGAATAGAATAGAATAGAATAGAATAGAATAGAATAGAATAGAATAGAATAGAATAGAATAGAATAGAATAGAATAGAATAGAATAGAATAGAATAGAATAGAATAGAATAGAATAGAATAGAATAGAATAGAATAGAATAGAATAGAATAGAATAGAATAGAATAGAATAGAATAGAATAGAATAGAATAGAATAGAATAGAATAGAATAGAATAGAATAGAATAGAATAGAATAGAATAGAATAGAATAGAATAGAATAGAATAGAATAGAATAGAATAGAATAGAATAGAATAGAATAGAATAGAATAGAATAGAATAGAATAGAATAGAATAGAATAGAATAGAATAGAATAGAATAGAATAGAATAGAATAGAATAGAATAGAATAGAATAGAATAGAATAGAATAGAATAGAATAGAATAGAATAGAATAGAATAGAATAGAATAGAATAGAATAGAATAGAATAGAATAGAATAGAATAGAATAGAATAGAATAGAATAGAATAGAATAGAATAGAATAGAATAGAATAGAATAGAATAGAATAGAATAGAATAGAATAGAATAGAATAGAATAGAATAGAATAGAATAGAATAGAATAGAATAGAATAGAATAGAATAGAATAGAATAGAATAGAATAGAATAGAATAGAATAGAATAGAATAGAATAGAATAGAATAGAATAGAATAGAATAGAATAGAATAGAATAGAATAGAATAGAATAGAATAGAATAGAATAGAATAGAATAGAATAGAATAGAATAGAATAGAATAGAATAGAATAGAATAGAATAGAATAGAATAGAATAGAATAGAATAGAATAGAATAGAATAGAATAGAATAGAATAGAATAGAATAGAATAGAATAGAATAGAATAGAATAGAATAGAATAGAATAGAATAGAATAGAATAGAATAGAATAGAATAGAATAGAATAGAATAGAATAGAATAGAATAGAATAGAATAGAATAGAATAGAATAGAATAGAATAGAATAGAATAGAATAGAATAGAATAGAATAGAATAGAATAGAATAGAATAGAATAGAATAGAATAGAATAGAATAGAATAGAATAGAATAGAATAGAATAGAATAGAATAGAATAGAATAGAATAGAATAGAATAGAATAGAATAGAATAGAATAGAATAGAATAGAATAGAATAGAATAGAATAGAATAGAATAGAATAGAATAGAATAGAATAGAATAGAATAGAATAGAATAGAATAGAATAGAATAGAATAGAATAGAATAGAATAGAATAGAATAGAATAGAATAGAATAGAATAGAATAGAATAGAATAGAATAGAATAGAATAGAATAGAATAGAATAGAATAGAATAGAATAGAATAGAATAGAATAGAATAGAATAGAATATAATAGAATAGAATAGAATAGAATAGAATAGAATAGAATATAATATAATAAATAGAATAGAATAGAATAGAATAGAATAGAATAGAATAGAATAGAATAGAATAGAATAGAATAGAATAGAATAGAATAGAATAGAATAGAATAGAATAGAATAGAATAGAATAGAATAGAATAGAATAGAATAGAATAGAATAGAATAGAATAGAATAGAATAGAATAGAATAGAATAGAATAGAATATTATAGAATATAATAGAATAGAATGGGACATCACCCAATATAAGACGTCACTTAGAATAGATGCGGGACGTCATCTAAAATCGTGATTCAGGATGCCACCAAAAATCGGGATGCGGAGAGTTGCCTGGAATCCGGATGCCGGACGTCACCTAAAACCGGGATGCGGGACGTCACCTAGAATCGGGATACGGAACGTTGCTTAGAATCGTCCCCTAGAACCAAGATACGGGACGTCGCCTAGAATAGATACGGGATATCACCTAGAATCGGGATAAGGATGCTACCCCGAATGGATACTGCTTCACCTAGATACTGCTTCACCTGTATCCTGAATTAGGATACAGGACATTACCTAGAATCTGGATGCGGAGTTTCGCATATAATATGTAGATATCGGACATCGCCTAGAATCGGAATAGGGTAGGTCACCTAGAAGCGTGACGCCGAGCGTCAGCTAGAATCGTGATACGTGAGGTCACCTAGAATCGTGATTTCAAACGTCACCTAGAATCGTGATATTAAACGTCATCTAGAATCGGGATACAGAACGACTAGAATCGAGATGCGGAACGTCACCTAGAAATGTGTTGCATGCATTCGCACCGTCAGTGGACCTCCATTATAGCGTCCGGTTCGGTTCCTCACCCAAAATTTGCAGCGTCCGTGGGCCTTCATTATTGCATCTGGTTAGGTTTGTTTTCCTACATTTGGAGGCATGAAGACGTACAAGAAGGCTCAAGAATTATAGTCCCCAAGGGATTCAATGATGTCTGGTGGAAGTGTGAGTTCAGAAGCCCTGCCTTTGCCGACTCCTATTTCACATAGTGTATACAATGTTACACTCAGTATAATTTTTTTTTCGCTAAGGCTACCCATCAATACTTGCAAACGAGCATCAAATTACATGCTTTGTAAAGCACGTAGTGTGAGAGGGGCAACATGTACAAAACACTAGGTGAGATGATCAGCACCAATTGCCCGACACCCTGTCGTCTGCTGGCTTCACCACTGAACTTCGCAGCTTGCGTGAAAAGGATCGGCCAGAAAATTTTTGATGTGTCCTCTTGAACGTTCCAAAGTCATCAGCACATATCAGAATGCTGATCATTGCCCACTCTGCATCGGTCTCATTCGATCCAAATGTGATATTCCGATATGCAATGTCTATCGTTCGCACCGTAATCTTCAAGTGTTGCTCCTTTCCATCTGCATACCAGTTGTGGAACTTCCGGTCGCGTGAGTGATGGTGAGCTTACAGGCGTGCCACACCGCAGTCTTAAATCGCTACTGCTTTCCATCTATGCCATTTATATGCCAGTAGCAGACGATTCGGTGGGGTGAGTGAGTGATGGTGAGCTCCCACGCGTGACGGACCTTCCGGTCCGGCCTTTGCGCAGGCTGCAAAACTATTGTGTTTTGCAAGCCAAGGCAGAGCAGGTGCATATTTACGGGGATCATTACATTGAAGTGTATGTGTGCGAGCGAATGAAGATGCTGAAGGCGGGTGTACGTGTAAAGGAGGGGGCTGTCTCCCAAGGGTTCGGACGGCCTTAATGGAAGATAATTTACTTTAGCCTGCCGTAAAATAATTATGTGGTCGAGAAGGGGTTCTGTTAAAATTCGGTTCATTTTTCCAGGGTGCCGGAACATGGCATGCTTCCCTTGAAAAGCACCAAGACTGAATAGAATAGAATCACAGTTGGGATTACTGGAATTACTGGGCGGAATGATTACTGTGCGGACAGTCTATTCGATCGGATGGATTGAATAGGGCTAGATAGGTATTGGTAGGTGTGCAGGATGCTGGTGGATAGTTTCCTTGGAATTTAGGATGTGGTACTGGTTGGGTGATGAGTATCTTTTTGTACAGGCCTATAGTATTTTCCCTATACAGGGTCCCAGATGGGCCTCTTTGGCTCTTATTAAGTCTGAACACTTTATGATTTTATGACAACCTTGTCAGATACGAGACATCACCTAGAATCGTGATGCGGGACGTCGCCTAGAAACGAGATACGGGATGTCCCCTAGAACCAAGGAACGGGACGTCGCCTAGAATTTCCAGTTTCATCCCGCCCGCCGAGTGTTAATAACAAGCAGTCTACGTATGGGGACGGGGTCATGCATGGATGTGTATGGGGTTAGTACGATCCTCAGCAATTGTAAGTTAATTCATCTATGTCCAATGGCGGCGATAGGTGACCCTTAGCGCTACATACCAAGTTAGTTACAAGTCAGCTCATCGCGTCCCACGGCACCGCCAGGTAATCATTTATTTCAAGTGGCAAAGCAAATCGGCTCATGTACGTCGGACGCCATCTGAGGTGGAATATCTTCGTTACAGCTACAAGTCCGCACGCGTATACAGCGCTGACAGTTGGCTTGAATGATCTCCTGTGATGTTTATGCTAAATTGGTGGCATGGGAGTAGCCGAAAGTAAATGGAGAAAATATGAGTGCTTGCCGCCCAGTAGCGAGGCAAGAGGGAGGATGCTGCTATATTTTAGCATAAGACTTGAATTGGTCTCATCTGTGTGTCAAGTTTGCTGCAGCCTAGCAGAATGAGACCTTTGCTTCATATCAGTCGGCGAAGTATCTGAATTCTTGCCTCAGATGACGCTGTTGACCGTTGGTTGAGTCCTGCTCCAGAAACGTCCAGTGAGATGCCGAATTACCGTAGCGGACATGTTACTTTTGCTATTAGTACTTTTATCCGACTTCATATTCTGGTCAGAAACAGAAGCGCAGCCAAGGGGGCCACGAGGCTCACTCCCTCCCGTTAGCAATCAAAAATACATTAGAGCGATAACGGAATTTTGAGACTCACAAAGCGGAAACCATAAATTTTCCGCGCTCTTTGTGCTCCGAAAATTTTCTTACTTCATTGCATGTTTTGGGTGAGGCCTCCCTTAAGAAATCCTGGCTGCGGCCCTGCTCAGAAAGCATGCCATTCGGATAGCACATGTTTGCTTCTTTTTAGAAGCAGCAAATAATGCTTAGCGATGATTTTCATTTGAGTTCATGAGGTCTGCTCTTCACATCGTCGGCCAATGTATGCCATGTACACTGCCATATTAGTTCTAACAAGTGAAGGTTACAAAAATATTTTAATGTAAAAATTATGCGATGTGCAATATTCTGCAACACTTAACGGGTTCAGTTTTTCGATTCATTTTTGCTATAGTTTTCTTTCTTCTTTTTCTTGATTTTTACCGTTGCTTTTTCCCTTGCTTTTTGATCGAATATACTGTAGGCATGTACCATGGTGTACACTAAACACATATCATAACTGCCCACATTTTTACATTTCTTGCTCTAAACCACACCGCTGGCAGGCGGCTTGAATGTATCCGATGCAGATCATCAAATGCAGATCATCAAATGTAGGTATTCAAATGCACGTAACATTCTTCGTTTTTATTATGCTTCATTTTAGGATGAAAATGTTGGTCCTCGGGGCAAAATGCTTCCCTATGTGTTGGTCTTTAACTCGCTCAATGACCTCTAGACGATCGAAATAATTAACATTCAGTAAAACTTGCTTATCCATTTATCCATTGCCGTTGGAATCAACGATAACGGTCCATTGGCTGCAATGGCACGAGGGACGTACAAACTTATCATTTGACTCGTGTTCTAAAACCTACATAAGTAACTAAAGGATTGATGTCATTCGGTTGCTTGGATTGATCCCAAATGATGTCCTCACAGTCTTGACACCACAAGAACCACGAACACCGGAACGGCATTTGTGATAATGAAGGTTGGGAAATTCTAGAAACGCAATTCCCCATTCAACAAAATATTTCACGTTACCTTGAATTACATTCCTATCCCAACGGCGAGCTTTCCGGATCATTAATTTGGAAAGTCCAAGCTTGGAGAGTACGGGATCGTGTGCGCGGCAGTCACATGGGTGTCTATCGGTCATCGCCTGCGGCGGCGAGCGGCTGCCCTGCAAGGCCGCTCGGTTATGACCGCCGCTCGCACGATTGAAGCACCCCGTACCGGGCCATGGACGGTAATTTCGTTAAGCCTAATGATGCATAATTACGTTCATTTACCAACACCGACTGAGGCGCTTTTGTCCATCACATAATTAGAGTAGAGACGCGTTTTTGCGTGCATGCCCGAGCTGTAAGATGGTGTGCTTTTACGCTGGTGCGGCGGCTTCGATATAGGCCGACACGGACGGATCTCCTGCCGACACAGACTGGGCCCCTGACCGACACAAACGGATCTCCTGCCGACACAAACTGGCCTGATGAAACACATACTGGCCTGATCAGACGCAGACTGGCCTGATCAGACACAGACTGGCCTGATCAGACACAGATTGGCCTGATCAAACACATACTGGCCTGATCAGACACGGACTGGCCTGATCAGACACAGATTGGCCTGATCAGATACAGACTGGCCTGGTCAGATACGGACGGATCTCGCTGTGGAGTTCCATGATCTCGCCAGGAGTCACGAGTTTGCCAGGAGTCACGCGAAGCCTCTGTATTGTGGACGTCCTGTGTGCTCCTATGAATAAATAACGCAATACAGAAATAGAAGCTTCACAGACATGGGTGCATCTGCCACAGACACAGGTCGTCTCTAACCAACACATACGGATCCGTGGCCAACACCTACGAGCACGACAACCCCGCACGAGGCTGCAAAAACGCCGCTCAAACTTCTGATTTGCCGGTTGGCTCTATAATTTAAGCCTGCCCAAACACTCCTGCATATGGATGAACGGAATGAATAATGACTAAGCAAAAAACAGTGTATTATTACTCCTGGCGCGGGCCGGTAAGTGCACCGCCTGCGGCTTCCGGGGCGGTACCAGAGGCGTCAATGGGCCCCTAAGTATTCCAAGGGGTAAGATTCAGCGCTTCTCTCCCAGCTAACGTCTGAAGCGGCTCGCCACCACCGGTTAAAACCGGTGTGCGTTTGCGTGATGCGTTGCTGTGCGTTTCAAATTCGTGAAGTGGATTCAGTGTTTTACAGTCGTCATGTCCTAAATAACGCTGAAGTTTTGTAAGGACACCTCTTCTGATTACCCTGTTATTTGCAAGAGATAAAGTAGATAATAATCATGACAGGCTTGGATCTGAATTCTGGCACAATTATCATCCCGAGGATTTGTTATGCTTTTAGCACCAGGGTGGTTCTAAATGGAGGTTGGTGCAAAATATAGTGAAACTTAACTTTCTGTAAGAACGTTGCATTGTCTGCTTTAATTGGGATAATTTCACAGAGGCCCACTTAATGGTCTTATAAAAGCGCTACTATGGTAGCAGGTTGGAGTACAGGTGCATTCCTGTAATATTAAATCGTAGCTGGTCGGAAGTAACTGCCGCGTCCAACCCCAGGCTTTTCCTTATTACGAGTAAGCTGCGAAATACAACATAACTAAATTGAAGCATGCAGCAGTTCTTATAGATTAAACCCTCACATGTGTCAAATGATGAACGTTCCAAATCACGCCACATCACATCGTAATGGCACCACACAATCCGTATGAGTGTTTTAATCGTGGTTTAAGTGAGCTGCATGTTGTCTTTTGACACTCAATAAAGGTCATTATGTCATAAGATGGTAGTTTGGTGGTTCCATAGGCCATCAATGTTAGCTGTGTTGCGCCAATGTTGTTGTAAATACGAATTACAAATAACACTGCGAGTTAATCAGATTACCAATAACATTGGGAGCTAATCAGATTACGGATAACACTGACAGCTTATCAGATTTCAATTTGCTCTGCAGTGGTGCAAATTATATTAAATAATAAATAGCACAGCACCTATTCTGATTCTTAGCAGCTGTGGGGTTGATGTCCTCAATTATGATTGATAATTAATGGTGTATCTGCAATGAGATAAAGCGGAGCTATTTTGTTTTAAATTATCGTCATTCGTGGATGTTTTCTTTGGAGTGTCATTTCTTTTGACCGGATATAAATTTATTCCCATGTACAATTTAATGCATTGGCTTATTTTCTCGTTCACTATTCAATAACACGGTAGTGCCGCCCAGGGCAGCCAGATTGCTGTTGTTTACTACACAATAACACGGTAGTGCCGGCCAGGACAGCCTGATTGTTGTTGTTTACTACACAATAACATGGTAGTGCCGGCTAGGACAGCCAAATTTCCTTCCAATATTTGACGTCACACACTTGTACTATCCAGCAGGGCTAGAAGCAATTGATGCCATATTTGATATGTAGAATAGAAGTGGCAAGTGCAAGGACCGAAAGGCCGGTTAGGGTCGGCGGGCATTTTCACCGGCCCTTGGGATACATGCCGGCCTTTGAACCGACCTGTCATTTAATTTCATGTGTATTTTTAACCAATATATATTCTACAAAACACATAAACATAATAATCACTGTGGGTATTGCTGAGGACAGCAGATCATGAATGGTATTAGTTGTTAGGTTAAACGCATATATGGCATGTGGCTTTGAAATTAAGACTTCATGCAATGGCAATGAAGCTAAAAGTCAGTTGGGTCACCAGATATCGAGCAGTAAAATATGGCTGGAACCAAGCCAACATCACCAACACATGGTACACGACTAGCAGTGTAGCACATGGTATCAAGATGTCGTTCCAATGCTATTGCTTATTGTCCGTGGTTGCATAAGCAATATGCATCATTTTCATGACATTTTTTTGAATGACAATACAAGGGAAAAACAAGCCATCTCTCAAAAAGCAATTATTTGTATATTGTCTGTCTTCCCTTGGTGGCTCATTTGGAGAAATAGCCGGGTCTCGTGGCAGCCCGACGCGGGCAGGCCGCTTAGGCTCATTTGAGCTGCATGACTCACGATTTGACATTGTTCGAGAATTAAACTCCTTAACTAGCAGTGGAGTTTGGTGAAGTGACGGATATTGGCTCTTCCCCACGCAGTCCTATATTTGTTTATATTATTACAAAAAAACTTGCCGTTAAGATATTCTTGAATGTTTTCTAGATCGTGGGTCACCTTACCGCGTTTTTCACAGTCAGCTTGCGCCCAAAGCTACAAACGTAATAAACGTGCTACAATACCGGTCTTTTGGCCGGGCTTCAGTGCACTTTAACCGGGCTCCAACCGGGCTTAGTCACATCAGACCGGCCGACTCCGGGCTTCGGCCTCAAAATGTGGGATATTTTCCACTTCTACTCCACACCCACTGAAGCTCATGCCAGATACTTTTCCCAGCCGTGTTTGCACCCACCTTTCTCTTCGCCAGTGGCCTTTAATCTTTACCAGTGCTTCCCCTTTTTTCCCCGGTGAAGCATATCCCAATTCCCTCCACATAAAGCACAATGCGTGGCTGACATTACACGTCGGTATGTACGTGTCGTCCTAAGCTAAGCACCACCTTCTCTCCACTGAAGCTTCAAAATTCCGTCAAGCTAAATTCTTCCCTGCCCGTCTAAGACGTTTGAACGGCCAGGCGGCAGCGTCACGCGTTACGCGACTGGCGGCCGGAGCGCATCGGTAATGTCCGGTGTTCGGCACCTTCTAATCACGGTCCGCCGGGCCGGCCGACAGGAGTGTCTGTAATCTGCGCGGTGGCCGACCGACCTGTGGGGCCGCACGTCATGTTCAGCTGGCGTCACTGGAGCGGACCGGACACTGCCACAGACACGTCCTCCCGACAGCAGACCGCTGGAATCTGTCTGGTTTCACCAGAACGGACCGAAAAAAAATACAAATACAGATTTACCTATATATATATATTTATATATATATATATATATATATATATATATATATATATATATATATATATATATATATATATATATATATATATATATATATATATATATATATATATATATATATATATATATATATATATATATATATATATATATGCAGTTGGATATATTAGATTGGTGGTGAGGATGTGACATTCTTTGGAACGGCATTGAATGCAATAGGATTCCTGGCGGGCGTCCCTGGAAAAAAGGCGGACGGTGGATGTGACTAAATTTCGTGTGCAATCACCTGTCTACTACCCAAGGCAATATTACCGTAATGAGGAACCACATGTGTAAGAAATGGTACGCCTGCCTATCAATTCCCATTGACCTAGCCATGGGTAGGAGTATATACAAATAGATAGGCAGAGTTGTCAAGGAAGCCGAAATGGTACCGAATGCCACCATCTCAAGTCGCAGTTCGGTGAAAGACAAGCCGCTAGAATTGGCTATACCGATGTGAGTGATCAGACACGTCTTCTCCCCAGTGGGGATGACAACGGAGCGGTGCAGAATGCAGCATCCCAATATATTTGTCATATGCAAGCTCACGTCCGCGGGCGTTCTATGCAATGAGTGGATCTCAAATCATTTAGTCTCAGTTCGTTCCTACGACTCAATGCCCGGAGGCAGTATTTATTGACTCGCGCTGCTGAGGAGTCGACGTGAGCGTCAAAACAGCCACAATGAGGAACGGGTGTACGGTGGTGAGGATATAATAGGCGGTGGTGCTGAGGACTGGTTCAGTGGTGGTGGCAGCAGAAGATGGTGGTGAGGATATAATAGGCAGTGGTGCTGAGGACTGGTTCAGTATTGGTGGCCGCAGGTGACGGTGGTGTACAATAGGCGGTGGTGCTGAGGACTGGCTGGACTGCCACCACTGCCAGTGGTGGTGGCAGCAGGAGATGGTGGTGAGGATACGATAGACGGTGGTGCTGAGAACTGCTTTGGTGGTGGTGACAGCAGGCTAGCTCATGGCTGGAACGTCTCTCGAGCATACCAAGCATTGAGATGCCATCTCCTGAGCATACCATCTCACGTCTCCCGAGCATACCATTGCACCCAAAGCATCTTTGTCGGTGCATTTTAACATAAGTTATTTGGGAAGAATGACACGAACTGCTGGATGATCTGAACTCGTGACCCTTGTACATTAGAATCCTGAAGATCTTCGAATCGTAATCCGGGCTATTGATAACTGTATGTACCCATTTTAATAAAAATCGGAGGGGGCATGGTGAACATGCCTTGGTGATTTGTCCTAGAATTGCGCGTGTATGAGCAGCATCTCTGCTCTCGTATGCCTCTTTGTCTTCCCGCGTTGAGTTAACTGAGCGGAAGTGACTTCCATTGTGGCAGCCGGATTAAGGCCCTGCACCATTTTTTCCACACTTGGTGCAGCAGTTTTGCAGCAGTTATTACGGTATTGCCTTTCTCTAAAAAAAACGGCGCGGTGTTCTGAAGCAGCTATAGACAAGACTGCTTCGGTGCCTGCTGGTGGGTCCCGAAGTGAACTCGGTCTGGAGCGGATTTCCTGCAGTGATATCCTCACCAGCATCTGCAGTGTCCGCTTTATGTTCCGAATCCTGAGGAAGTTCCGGGAGGCAACGCGGTAGCGTGCTGACCTCGGTGACGAACTGTAGGCCGAGGGCCTGCCGAGTGCAGTACATGGCCGATGGATGCCATATCCATCCTGTGTGCATGACCGGCATCACACGGAGTATAGATGCACGGACTGGCCGAGCTGCATGGGAAATCAGCGGCACTTGGAAATCAGCATCGCTTGGATATCGGATAGGCCTTGCCCTTGCCGGCGAATGGGATTCTCGTTGAATTTCAATCCCGACACCATTAAGTACGTGAGGCAGCTGCTGGAATATTCATCGGACGCCTGTTCTCCGTCAACAACACGCCCTAAACACCGATGAATTACGAGACATAATGCAGGATGCAGCTGACCTTTGACTAGCCCGATGTTTATTGTTCGGTAAAGGCGGTTGTCGGAATTCAGAAGGCTTCCGCGATATGGCGCGTGCTTGCGGCGGCCCTTGACGGTGTGCCGTGCACGTCAGAGCGATCGGACACAACCTTGGCAGCAAGCATGAACTATGTTTACCTGTTAATGTTAATACTAGCCTTGCAACCACTGCAGTCTAATATCCAAGGCTGGAAATGAAATATTGACAGAGTCGTCGATGCGCTCCTGGGACCAACAAGCCGCACCCAGCTTCGGAAGAGAGCAATGGAAATTTGCGCTGTAAATAGCCATAGAAGTAAGTTTGCAATGATTGATGGCCGATGTAGGAAGGCGCTGATTTATCATGCTGTTCTCTCCGATATATGCCAGAAGTAGACTGTGGGATACTATCTGCACAATTACAGGTGCGGCTTTGCTTTTCCTTTGTGATAATCCAGCGATCGGAGACGTTTAATATCAGACCGTCGCGTGCCCCAGTGATTTATAATCACTTTAGTATTTGTCCTGATGGACAAATACTATATCCTCGTGCATTTATGTATGTCCTCGTACATTTCGTGTCAAATTCAAAGTGCACTGTTTGTGCATGCTTCAGTGAGTTGGCGAAGTCGAAGGAACAATTATGACTGTTCTATTTGATGTCGCACCATTACTATTCACACGTGCTTGGCGGAGTGGTGTTGTGGTGACGCAATCTGACCTATGTAACACAGCTGTCCCAATTAGTCAGGCATGCACAAGAGTATCTCGCAACTGGTGGCCTCTCTGGTAATAGTACAGGAGCATCAGGATCTGGTTGCTTCTCTGACTTCTGGTATCTGATCGCTTCTCTGATATCTCTCGTGATGATCGATGTCTGGCATCTGATCGCTCCTCTGGTATCTGACATCTGGCCGCTTCTTTGGTATTTGGCATGCATTCGTTCCCCTAGTATCTAGTATCTGGTTGCTTCTCTAGGGCCTGGTATCTGATCGTTTCTCTGTTAAGTATACGGAAGTATTTGGCATGTGGTCGCTTCTCTGGTAATTATGCGGGACTATTTGTCTTTGGTCGTGTCTCTGGTATCTGGTGTATGTTTACTTATCTGGTATCTTGTATGTGGTCGCTTCTTTGGAATCTGGTATGTGGTCGATTCTCTGGAATCTGATATCAGATCGCTTCTCTGGTAAGTGTATGGGAATATCTGGCATCTGGTCGCTTCTCTGGTAAGTGTAAGGGAGCATTTGGCATCTGGTCGCTCCTCTGATATGTGGTATCTGTCCGCTTCTATGGTATCTAGTATCTGGTAGCTCCTTTGATGTCTCCGATGATGATCGGCATCTAGCATCTCATCGTTCCATTGATATCTGGTGTCTAGTAGCTTCTCTGGTATCTGGCATCTGGTCACTTCTCTGGTATCTGGCATATGGTCGCTTCTCTGGTATCTGTGGCGACGATCGGTATCTGACATCTGGTCGTTCCTCTGATATCTGGAATCTGGCCGCTTATCTGGTATACTAGGTGATGACCGGTGTCTCGTTTGTTCCGGTTACTGCACATTTGTTTGCACGTGTAAACATCGTCATATGATTACAGCAAGCAAACAGAGCAGGCGACATTTGCCTTTCACCACGGTTCTAAGGGCCATTGTGCCAGTAATGGCTTTTACCAAACAGAAACTATGATAAGCTCTGATACTCCGCTAAGGAAATTGAGCGCCGTAATGCAACTGACCGCGTCTTTGTTGTACATCGGTTTTCTCGCGCCCTCTTTCACAGCCGATGATGGGTTTCTGGGCGGAGCATGTCGTGAAGCATGAGCTGTTTATTGCTAGGTATGCGATGTGGGGCCAGAGGTGTCTACATACACTACATTGTAGGCCATTGCAGGTGGGAGAACAGCACATTGTTCCACACAGAACAGCGGCAAGCATTGTTGCCTGTGCCATACCGCCATTTAGTCTGGCTTGGTACCAGCTCAGTGGTTTCGCTATCGGTTTGATAGCCCATATACAGCCCGCTAAACGATAAATCCACTACATATCGGTGTTCACGCAGCAGGCACTGATCGTCACGACGGTGGCCATGCTTATTGAAAGGGCATCAGTATGTTTTTGGCACCACACGCGGCAGATTATTTCATGATCGTTCATAACCTGGTCATTTTGCCCATATGGTTCATTGACAGTGTCATAAGCAGTTTCATTGTCGATTTTTCCGAGAAAAAAACAACCAGCGACAACTTTCACCATGGCTGGGCATATAATAGCCCTGAGCTCTCATCTACCGAGAAATATAATGCACCTTAGCTCTCCAAGTCACACAATACCTTTAGCTCTACCCCACCGAGTCATACCTAACGTGTTGCTTTCTTCTACCGCGTTGTGCAATACCTTTAACTCTCCCCTACTGAATGGTACAATACTCCCTGCTAGCGAACCATTTAACTCTCCCCTATCAGGGTCACACTGCTCTCCTCTACCGAGGCATATAACACACTTTAGCTTGCCTTACCGAGGGTGGTTTTGGGACGTTCATCGTGTTCAGCATACTATCGCTGTTTTCCTCAAAACAATTTTATTTTGAAGGTACACCGAAGTCCGACTTCACACCTTGAGAACGTCAAAGATTGTCCTCTCATATGGCAGGAATTGGTAGTATTATCTATGCTTCAATTTCGCTGCACACAAAGCATATGAAGTTAGTGCAAAGCAGTATTTTTTGTGCATTTACTTTTGGAACAAAACAGCAGACCGTCCTGCATGCAGTGATGAGGTTCTCCCGGTCAGGGATGAGGCCCGCCAGGTCGGGATGAGGTAGGCCCGGTCAGGGATGAGGCCCGCCAGGTCGGGATGAGGTAGGCCCGGTCAGGGATGAGGCCCGCCAGGTCTGGATGAGGTAGGCCCGGTCAGGGATGAGGCCCGCCAGGTCGGGATGAGGCCTGCCAGGTCGGGATGAGGTCCGCCCGGCTGGGGATGGAAAATTCGTCCATCCTTTCATGGATGAAATCCGTCAGGTGGGAGGCTAGTTCCGCCTAGTCTTGGATGGGAAATCCGCCAGTCCGGCAACAGATGAGCTCCGCCTGGTCTGGGATGAGATCCGCCCGGTCTGAGACGAGGTCCGCCTGATTGAGGATGAGAAGCTCGTTCGTCCGTTTAGGAATGAGATCCACCCGGTAGGGGATTAGGTCCGACCGGTCTTGGATGGGACTTCCGCCCGTGCGGCCAGGGATGAGGTCCGCTTGGTCGGGGACGAGGTCCACCCGGTCGGGGACGAGGTCCACCAGATTGGGGGCGGGAAGTCCATCCGTCCGGTCGGCCGATATCTGCCACTGCCGCTGTGGACGACGCAGCCCTTCTTGTGCTGTCGCCCAAAGGTGAGGGGACAGCGCGGCACGAAGTGGGCCGTGGCACCACGCCGGCTAATTACGACAGGAGCGCGCTCTGCTCATCAGACGCCTGCCCGCCGACGATTGGATCGGGTGTCCAGAACAAACAGCCAGTCCAGTGTTAATCGACATGCGCTTAGCGTTATGCGTATAACCGGGCTCTAGTCTCGCGGGTGTGCACAGCCGGGATGTCACGCTCGGTGCCAACGAATGGTGCGGGTTGTATGCACTGCAGCGGACCAAACGGCGACAGGCTAAGCTGAATTGAGTGCCAGACAACGACTTGCTGCGTGTTTGTCGAGTGTCGCCGAACAATATGCTCATCTCGGACCAGCTCAGCGTGTATGTTCTGTAAACACCGCCCGCCTGGCGGTACCTTGTGCAACAGCCATGCAAGGCGCGTGCAATGTTTTCTCTTCGATCGCGCCCCAGTTTTTATTGCGTGCACTGGCGTGGCCTTCGTGGGAAAATTATTATTGGACGCTGACCGATCAAGTAGATACTTCAGGAGAATACTAACCTTCGCAGTGCAGCAAACCTTCCTGCCACTTGCAGTATGGCGGCATAGGTGCAACTCGAACCAACATTAACTTTTGTTCTAAGCTAGTTTGAGATGTACCGTAAACGGCATGATATGATTCACCCTGGAACTTTCAGAGTTGGTCGGCTCATCTTCCCCTACCTCTGTTTTGACTCCCCTTCAAGCTCAGGTCAAACAGGTCAATGTCGGGTTGCCGGTCATCCGGTCTTCGCCATAGTTTTTTTCTCCACTGATCGCGAAACAAAAGCGATTTCGTGCTTCAATATCGACGATAAGCAAACTTTATCTAGCATACTGACATTGTAAAAGTCACGGTCATCGATCAGATTAAGTTTGAGAAAAAACTGGAAACATATCATGACTTATTGAAACTGACGAGCTTCCGAACGGATACGTATTAGATAAGCTCAGGAATACGTATTGAGCTTTGCCAAAGCAAATCCAAATATGTCCCCTCCTTTTCGAATTCAGAGGAAAAGTTCGAATATGTTTCAATATTGATGTTGAAAACCTTCGCAAAATTTTAACAAACAACTTTCAAATCAAATTTGGAAACACCTGTCGCATCCGGAATAAGATCGGCTTGCAAAATTACCTCAGCTTAGCTACTTTCACTTCGCATTTGTCCGCTTTTAGCCTCTAAGGCGCCTAAGGGCATGTGTCCTTGGAACAGACAGTCTGGTTCAACCCATCAAATGATCCAATGCAAATCTAAAAATCGCAATTAGCGGAAGTCGTGACCTGATGCTTATCTGCCCTACTTGGCGAACCTTGCTTAAGTGGGCCTCTATTTTATGGACACACCGAATGTCAATTATCATGCCAATTATAACAACTTTCAATGCGATATCTTGAACGCTTAGATATCTTAGAGTTGTCCAAGAAAACCCAGAGAGTGGAGCGGTTCTGCCGTGAACAATTTTGCGCACCCTAAGCGCCCACAACATTGATTTTGCATGTGGCTGGAAACATCATCTCAACTGCAGTCGCCTTCACTAAGCTACAATTATTCTCTAGCATTTTTGAAATCACATCCATTAACACTTGGTGTGTTCCAAACCACTAGTAGTTTTGGTGAAATCTGCTTCGCCAGTGTACATACTCACCTGACCTCCCTGCTTAGGGCTCACGTTCCCTCTACACACTGTCAACGTCAGCTACGTTATGTACCACCTGCCAGAGTGATACATGAGCTACTTTACGTACTACCTGCTAGAGTGATACGTGAGCTACTTTACGTACCATGCGCTAGAATGATACGTGAGCTACTTTATGTACCACCTGCTAGAGTGATACGTGAGCTACTTTATGCGCCATTTGCTAGAGTGGTACGTTAGCTACTTTACGTACCACCCGCTAGAGCGATACGTGAGCTACTTTGCGTATAACCACCCGCTGGAGGGATACGTGAGCTACTCTACGTGTAACCGCTAGATTGGTATGTGAGCTACTGTATGCACCACCCACTGGAGTGGTACGTTAGCTACTTTATGTACCATCCGCTAGAGTGGTACTTGATCTACTTTACGTACCATCCGCTAGATTGATACGTGAGCTTCTTTATGTACCACCCTCTAGAGTGGTACGTGAGCTACTTTACGTACCACCCGCTAGAGTAGTGCGTCAGGTACTTTACGTGCACTCGCTAGAGTGGTACGTCGGCTACTTTATGTACCCTCCCCTAGAGTACTACGTGAGCTATTTTACCTACCACCCACTATGGTGGTATTTTATGTACCACTCGCTAGAACGTTTTATTGCGTACCACTCGTTAAAGTGAATACTGTCATGAATGTATTCATGATTCGCATCCCTCGTGCATGCAACATGGTCTTCTACGATCGTTTCCCTCTGCTAACATTTTCCAGTCGAACAAACATCTGCAATTGCAGATACTGAACTTCACCCAAAATGAGGGATCTCACATATCCCAAATGTGCTGTTTGGTTGGATACCACCGGCTGCTGTGATTTCACCTGCGTACCATGACCATGAGTGTTCTGCCTCTCAGCATGCGCTTTTTCCGCGTTGCATGTGCGTAGTCTTCTGATTCAGTCAACTATGTTTATGTTTTTGTTTCATTTCTTGGTTTCTGCAGTGTGTAACTATGTCATATGACCGCATCTGTTAGTGAGATCATGCCTGTGGATGCCATGCTCACAATAAACAAACAAACAAGGTGTGCGTCAACGTGACCGCCCCCCGATTGCAAGGACTAAAAGACATTCTTATGTGTATGCCATTTTATGTATATATATATGTATATGCCGTGGAGTAGCACAAGTGACAAGCTTTTGGATGGGACTATCATGTCCGATATGACATGTGGAGGTAATTAGATCAATTTTTTAGTGACACAAGTACGCGAACTTGAGCATAACACATATATTGTATGGCGTTTATTCTGGGCAAATCCTACCTGCAGTGACTTGAATTAACGCACTGACTATGCAACATTAGAGTGAATTATACTTGGAGCTCCTTTCCGATCAAAATATCGAGCCTTCAATGCCAAACACTAGCCGTCAGTGGCAGGCACCAGTGGTCCTCAGTGGCAGACACCAGTGATCCTCAGTAGCAGACACCAGTGGCCCTCAGTGGCAGACACCAGTGACCCTCAGTGGCAGACACCAATGGCCCTCAGTGACAGACACCAGTGGTCCTCAGTGGCAGACACCAGTGACCCTCAGTGGCAGACACCAGTGTCCCTCAGTGGCAGACACCAGTGTCCCTCAGTGGTAGATACCAGTGTCCCTCAGTGGCAGACACCAGTGTCCCTCAGTGGCAGACACCAGTGGCCTTCAATTAGTGGCGCGGCTGGAGGAGGGGCAAAGGCGGCAAATGGTCCTTCCTTTAAATCACAAGCTCTTCATTTTCGTATTGAGTTCTGCCCTTAGCTATAGTTTGCCCTTCCATCGCTTGCCCATTTCTGTCAAAAATCGTGGCTGCGCGCCCACCCGTCACTTTTCAGTCAATGCACTTGCTACAAACCGTGAACGATTTTGTGAACGGGAACGGTTCCGCGTCGGTGATCTAGCCCTCAGGGGTGGTGGGGATGGCTTCTCAGATTATGTGTGAAAGCTTGTGTTAGGGCTACACGAAATACATTGCGAGAAAGAATTTAAGATTGATGGAATTGATTGAGAAAGAACTGGCATTTTGCCGCAAAAAAATGCAATACCATAAAACGGTTACAGAGTACATGGGAAGGAATACTATATCAAGCACCACTCGCTGCCTGTACACGGCATATGTCCGGGCTTGAACTACTGCTTTGGCGATAACTGCCTCTTCTACGCAACCTACAGCATTTTGATTGCACATGCTTCTTTGGAGATCAGATTTCCTCAACCAAGCAATTTATATACCGACACTTGAGCACTTGTATCATTTGAACACAGAACGTGCAATTTGAACTTCTCTCACATTTTAAAATGGCGCACGCTCCCTCGGGTTCGTAGGTGGCGATTGACTACCAAGTAAGCCGGATGCAACATCGCCGGGGACGGTATCGCTGTACAGGCTCTATCGACACCGCACCGCAAGCTAACGTGTTGCAAATTAGCCAGCTCTGTCCAAGTGCACAATGCTGGCACGCTGTTCAGCAGGCAAAGTTCGATCGGCCATCGCACCAACTTCATTAGCTCATCAGATAACCAACCAATGGAGTAGGGTGATTATCGCCAACATTGGTTCGTAGCATCAGCAGAGAAACCCTGGTGCCAAGCCAGAGCATGGCGATCAGCATCAAGTGTCTCCAGCTGCATTGGCGCTATCGATGGAACCAAGGAGTACTGATGGTGCACAGACATCAACAGCTTCATCTGACACGATCTCTCTGGCCCTGACAGATGTTACTTATCCATGCTGGTGTCCTGTCCTATCACTCACTTATATGTATCGTGTTGTCCTGTGCGAAACTTGCCTGGAGAAGCAAAACAAAAACAGCGGATCGATGCTGGGAGAAAATATTGCCACAGATTGCATCGTGGGCAGTGCAATTAGTTTCTTTGTTTTCCTGAAGAAGTCTATCACAGATGGCCAGCCTAACTAGCCTAACCTTTGATCTGAATTGTGTAGCACATAGGAGATTTTGTTAAGTTGTACACCCACCGTTTGCCTGTATGTAAGTTTAAGGTAAAAATTACATCTCAATTACATACGCATTTAACTTGTACACCATTAATATTCTCTCCCTGCCGGTGATGATATACAAATGGTATACTATCTTCTGCTATGAATGGCGAAGCTTTGAAACGAAATGCAAAGAACAGCGTTCTTGTGAACTCATTGTGATGTTATCAGAAGAAGTCAATTTACGAAGAGAAGCTAACAGAAGCCATATGCAGCGACCAAATGATTACCAGATTTTCTTCATTAAGCTGATAATCAATCTCAACGTATCTTTAAATTATCCACACATACATCAATGCAATGCCTTGAAGTAGAAATGTATCTCAAGTAGTTTTCCATCAGCTATTAACACGGCGGAAAACGATTAATCTTTGTGTCAACCAAATAATGGTTCTAGTCTAAAATATAGTGTGTCTCGCATGTTCATGATCCTGCATATGCTAATTGTTTCGCGGTCCCTCTAAAGAAAAACATAACAAGCACTTCACACACATATTGGGCGCATACGTGCCTACTAAGAGACCCGCAGACGTGTGGTGCAGCATCTGCTCGGTGGTTGATGTGGTGCCATCCGGTGTGGCACCTGCTCGGTGGTTGATGTGTGCGTTGAACCCTTCCGGTGATTGGTGAGGCATCTGCTCGGTGGTTGATGTGGTGCCGTGCGGTGTGGAACCTGCTCGGTGGTTGGTGCGGCACCTGCTCGGTGGTTGATGTGGTATGGTGCCGTGCGGTGTGGAACCCGGTGGTTGGTGGGAACCTGCCGGTTGTGCGGCACCTGCCCGGTGGTTGGTGCGGCACCTGCTCGGTGGTCGGTGTGGTGCCGTGTGGTGTGGAACCTGCCCGGTGGTTGGTGCGGCACCTTCTCGGTGGTTGGTGTGGCACCGTGTGGTGTGAAACCTGTCCCGTGGTTTGTGCGCACCACACCACACCACACCAACCACCTTCTCGGTGGTTGGTGTGGTGCCGTGTGGTGTGGCACCTGTCTGGTGGTTGGGGCGGGCACCTGCCCGGTGGTTGGTGCGGCACCTACTCAGTGATTGGTACGGTGCCGTGTGGTGTGGTACCTGCCCGATAGTTGGTGCGACACCTGCCCGGTGGTTGGTGTGGTGCCGTGTGGCCGACCGGTGACAGCGCGCAGAAACGCTAGCCGTGCCTCTCATCACAAACGGACGGTACTCGTGTTCCCAGTCTCATTTCGATTCAATGTTAGGATCCCTCACATTGCCACCACAGAATTTCGCTTAAGAATTCACGCTAGAAGAGTGATGCGAGACGCTGCGAGCAGAAACCATCTAGCAAGCAACGCCGTGTGTAGCGCACTCGGCTCGGCACGGCGTTGTTACGGTGGGTTGTGAGTGCCGGCTCGGCACGGCGTTGTTACGGTGGGGTGTGAGTGCCGGCTCGGCACGGTGTTATTACGGTGGGGTGTAAATGCCGGCTCGGCACGGCGTTGTTACCGTGGGGTGTGAGTGCCGGCTCGGCATGGTGTTATTGTGGTGGGGTGTGGGTGCCGGCTCGGCATGGTGTTGTTGTGGTGGGGTGTGGGTGCCGGCTCGGCGTGGTGTTGTTACGGTGGGGTATGAGTGCTGGCTCGACACGGTGTTGTTGCCGTGAGGTGTGTGTCGGTAGGCGGTGTAGGCGTGTCCTCGGTCTTCTGCCGATGGGCAGCAGTACTTGCGCGTCGGTCCAGTTGTGTCGCGGCCGCCGCCACTGGCCCAGACACAGGCGGCTGCCGCCACTGGCCCAGACACAGGCGGCCGCCGCCACCCCAGGCAGCGGCCGCCGCCACAGACACAGGCGGCCGCCGCCACTGACCCAGACACAGGCGGCCCCCGCCACTGACCCAGACACAGGCGGCCGCCGCCACTGGCCCAGACACAGGCGGCCGCCGCCACTGGCCCAGACACAGGCGGCCCACGCCACTGACCCAGACACAGGCGGCCCCCGCCACTGACCCAGACACAGGCGGCCGCCGCCACTGGCCCAGACACAGGCGGCCGCAACCACTGACCCAGACACAGGCGGCCGCCGCCACTGGCCCAGACACAGGCGGCCACCGCCGCTGACCCAGACACAGGCGGCCGGCCAGCTGGTATGGCCACAGGCATCTGGACAGGATCAACAGCCGGTCTCAGCCGTCGGCCGCTAGTGGCCGGACAGGGCCAGCAGCCGGTGTCAGCCGTCGGCCGCTGGTGGCCGGACAGGGCCAGCAGCCGGTGTCAGCCGTCGGCCGCTGGTGGCCGGACAGGGCCAGACAGCCGGTGTCAGCCGTCGGCCAGCTGGTTGGCCGGACAGGCATCTGGACAGGATCAACAGCCGGTGTCAGCCGTCGGCCGCTGGTGGCCGGACAGGGCCAGCAGCCGGTCTCAGCCGTCGTCTACTGACACATTGCACACGCCCGGCGGGGATGACCGCCATCAGTAGTGTGACTGGTGTGTGGTGGACAGCCGTATGTTCGGTACATGTGTCTCACAGCAGCCGGGAGACAAATGCTGAAACACCTTCAGGAAATGCTACTGATGCAGCTGCCAGCTAGCAGCACGGTGCTTATGCAACAGTTGGAGAGCATGAGCCATGTGACTTCAACAAAGGATTGTGACACGCTGTGTCCTCATTAGCCGACGAATGGCCTCACCTTTCTCCAGGCAGACAAAGAGGGAGCCAGGCTCAGCGAATATGATGACGCATGTTCATGGCTGATGTAATCATATGATTTGATCCTCAATTATAGGGCAGAACACAAAATCTAGATGAACTAGATAACTATTTGTCATCCATTAAAAGTTATCGAATCACATATATGCCATCTCATTGAAAGCTTATGCTGAATTGAACAAGTCCATTTGAAGCCATGCTTCATAGCACGAAGGATTTGTATTACCTAGCATACAGTGGCTCAGCCAGGATTTCCCTAAGGGGGGGGGGACACAGAAAATAGAATGAAGAGAGATAGGTTTCGGGGCGCTAAGTGCACCGGAAATTTAGGGCTTTCCGTCGTGAAGATCTCACATTTTCTGCTTTTTCTAGAGTGTTTTTGGTTGTTAAGGGGAGGCCGTACTGCGCCCCTTGGCTGCGCCTCTGCTAGCATATTACGATATCAATTGACAGTCCGATTCGAAATGTCTGTAACTTCATTGCGCACAGTGCATATTCCATATTAGCAAGCAAGGCTGCCCTCATGTAGTATCGATAAGTCAGCGATGGAATAGCTTTGCGGTCCCCTGCAGTCTTTGTTATGGCGCTAGACATAATTGTTCCACACATTTTCACGTCGTAAATGACAAATATGCCCGTCGGAGATTCCTTTCACCACCCTGTAATGGATGTGCGTGGTAATGTTGTTGTCATTACCACTAACGAACTGTACGGGGCATCGGACCACCATCGGCACCGATGAGCTACCGGCGGCCGGCTGCTGTTGACATGACCAACAGGTTCCGCTTCCAAAACAACACCAAACCCACGCGCTCTCGGGCAAGTTACATGAATGTTGCGTCACCCGGCGGACGCCTCGGACCGGGTGGTTCCGTCAGCTGGTTACTGCTGGTCAGGGTCACCAGCTGGTTACTGCTGGTCAGGGTCACCAGCTGGTTACTGCTGGTCAAGATCACTACCTGGCTGCTGCTGGTCAGGATCACCAGCTGTCTGCTGCTCGTCAGGGTCACTAGTTGGCTAATGCTGGTCAGGATCACTATCTGGCCAATGCTGGTTGGGGTCACAAACTGGCTACTGCTGGCCATGGCCATCAGCCGGTTACTGTGATCAGGGTCAACAGCTGACTGCTGCTGGTCGGAATCACCAGCTGTCTGCTGCTGGTCAGGGTCAGCAGTTGACTAGTGCTGGCCAGAGTCATCAGCCGACTGCTCCTGGTCAGGTTCACCAGCACACTACTGTTGTTCAGGGTCACTAGCCCGCTACTGCTGGTTGGGGTCACAAACTGGCTACTGCTGGCCATGGCCATCAGCCGGCTACTGCTGATCAGGGTCAACAGCCGACTGCTACGGGTCAGGTTCACCAGTCCGCTACTGTTGTTCAGGATCACCAGCCGGCTACTGCTGATCAAGGTCACCAGTCGGTTACTGCTGATCAACGTCACCAACTGGGCACCGTTGCGCTTAGTCGATATTTATTTCATTTCCGATAATGGTGAGAAGTGGTAGTGTGCTTACCTCTCGAAAATTGCATAAGGGACGTCCTGTGGTCGCGGGGAGCGCCTTTCATCACGGGGTGCAGAGGTGAAAAGGGTGTCCAGCCTGTCACCTACATAATTTTGAACACCACCTGGTTGTCACATGTTGATGGCTCACAGTAGGGTACGCATGTGTGCGAGTTACTACTACTACTATCTATTAAATTGCTTCGGTACGTTTCTGATACATGTACTGAAACAAGATAAGTACGAATATGTCTGGATGGTTATATAAAAACTAATTGACTGGCTACGTTAAGAAGCAAAGCGGCCTGATGAAGAATATAATTAATACTCAATGATAATTTAGTACCGCAGGTTGTCACCATAACTGATATTTTTCAAATATCTGTCATCTACGCTCGAGGTCGAGTAGCAGGCTTTCACCTCTGACGGGGTGCATACAATTCAAAGGGGATGCAAACAAAAATCGATGATAATGGTGCTATCTTAGATGTTCCTAGTGTAGAGAGCCCTGTTTACGGAACTGGTTGCAAGCCGTTGCGAGCAGGAGCTGGCCGATGACATGTGACGTCACACCGGCAGCAGCGATAGCAGTGGCAGCAGCGACAGCAGCGACCTCGTCGCGCCGACAATTGTTGCGCATCTTGTCTATTGACTTTGCTTTTAGGTATCCCTTATCAGAACAGTGAAGGATTAATGTCGTATGATTATGGGGATATGCTACTATCTATGCTTCGAACTGATATTAAATTCAGCTCATTATCATCGACCGCGAAACAGTCTTGCTTTTTCAAACTAGGTGCCACCATTTTAGCTGCTGCTGTTGCTCTTGCGATTTCTCAAGAGTAGCGGCAGCACAAGACGAGGTTATACCATATCTGTGCCTCACTAAATTAATTGCTCCTAAATCGATGCAGATTTGTTGTTCATGCGTTGCAGCAGGTTGCAACCACGTCGTGAACAGGGCTCAGATAAGAGCACAGGGTACGTCTGAAAGCAGAGATGTTGCCGGTCCAGGTGACGCTCTGGAGCATGCTGTATGCCTTGCGTCAAGATGTAAGTCAACATCTACGAGACTTGGAAGAGGGAAGAGCGAGGGATCATCGAGCGCGTAACTTGTGGATCATCTCCGTGGTTGTTTCTGCTTGTCGCAATCCGCAAGAAGGAAGAAGAAGCTCCTCGAAGTATGCTTGGACCCGTGGGTGTAGGATAGCAAGATCAGTTCGGGGAGGCTCAGCCCTGGGTCGATCAACCTAGGATACCCACAAACACCAATTTCTCCACGGATCTTTTGCCTTCTTTTGAGCATCTTTTACCATCTCGAAGAAAAAAACATTAAGTTCATACATATTATTTTATTTTTCCAGTTTTCCATGAACTTAGCCTATCCGGGGCCAAATAATCAGGAAATGGTTAATCGAAAATCTACTGCCGAATATGAAGAATCCATTTAGTGCCGAAACGACTTCTTCCCCTTTCGCTTCCCATTGTGCTTAATTTCATTATTGTTGTTATGATATTTATATGTGTTACTTCAAATTTCGTCGATCAAGACGGATTAAAAACATTACGAAGGAAACAGCATGTAACCATCATAGCAAACTCCACATTGCGATCAGTGCTAAATGACCAGTGCGATTATCGATTTGAGAACACTTAAAATAGGATTGCTTGCACTATTTCAATTCATCAAAGGTGACAGTCACCACCACTACTAAAGAATGCCTAGAAGAGCCGCGAGAATATCGGCACCACTCATTACAAACTTTGGACAATCTTACACCTACCTAGGTTGAACACGAGTAGTATGTCGTACTCGACATTTAAGCAGCATTGCTGAATTTTTAATGAGTTTGACTTCCAACGTTGGGGCCTGACTGCCAAGTTGGGGGGGGCTGGAGCCCTCCCAACTGAATATCATCCAACACCCACGATTGGACCCATTCGAGGTGAATAAAGTTATGGCAACCAACCATCAACCCATCCCTGACATACTGGAGGTGTTGAACAAGCTGCATAGCGCCCAGTTCCTGTCAACGATTAACATGGATTCGGCATACAATTAGGTGGTACTGCACGACTGTTCACAGGACCTGGCGATGTTCATCCATGAAGGTCAAGTATGGGGTTATCGAAGGCGTTGCCTTTGGCTGCAGAGCCTCTTAGATCCTCTTATAGCGCTTTCGTAATCTGATGGAGTGGATGCTGGAGGGTTTGCCTGGTGCTCAAGCGTACCTGGACGATATCATCGTCGCTGGGTGCATTCGTGAGCACAGCATGACCACATGAGTAACTTTATATCCCACGTTACACAGGACCAGAAACCCTAACAGGTGAGTTGAGCAGGTAGGTTCAACTTCTGGCCATCGCGGTCAGCTGCTGCTGGTCGTTATCACTAGCTGGCTACTGCTGGTTAGCATCGCCAGCCGGCTGCCGTTGGTCATTGTCACCAACTGGCTACTGCTGATCAAAGTCACCTGGCTCAGCTGGCTTTTGTCTATTACAAGGCTATCAATTGCAAGCAACGTCGCTCCCTGATCCGCAAGGAGTAATAAGCTGTCCCCTATGCTCTGGTGAAGGCATCGGCCAGGTGCAGCCCATCAGGTAGGCACGGGCGAGCAAATGCACGCTAGCGGCAGAGTACGTGGCGGGAGGTAAGTGCACGCAAGCATACGAGACCAGGTGGCACTGTAGCCTGTCAGGTGGAGGTGGGTAAGCAACAGCGTCCCAGCAGGCGGGAGCGGACAGGCAACACTGCGGCCGGGCGTACCGAGTTGGGTGGATCACTGCATGGAGTCGGAACTCGCGTATCGGTGGCGTATCGGAGGCGAAGTTGACCATTATTCTTCCTTCGCGACGGGAGGCGGACGCTTTAGGCCTAATGATATGGTAATAGGATACGCCGATAAAGCGTGGTCAACCCGCCGAGGCTGGGGAGTTCGCTGTGCCGGGAGAAAGAGTGAACCCAAGACAGGTTTTAGCCCTCACTTGTGATCCAATCATCACATCAAACGTTTTCTCACATCTTCACCAGGGACATATGTACATGTGCCTAGCCTCACAAGTGATCAAAAGGCTAGTTTTCCTTGAGTACCTCTGCTGGTTGTCGAGGAACAGCAGCATGCCTGCCTGGTCATGTGTGAGCTCATGTTGTTCTTCAGTTATTCCACACAGATTTAGCACAACACCCTCTGCTCTCATTGTGGATTACCCTGCTGCAACTGAAGCGTCTCAGTCCTCCGCTTCAAATATCCTAAGCTGGCAGCATAAGGTTGAGGTTAAGGTGTTGAAAATGGGAAAAGGAAGGATTGCTTAAATAAGTGATGACTTCGACATTAGTTATTGTTGCCTTATGCAACTTGGTGAATTCAGTCCCAATCAAATAACACGTCCAGATAATAAAAAGAATACTCGGAATGTGGGAGAATGCATTGCCTCTCGAAGTGCGGAGGAGTGGATCAACTTGACCACTCTCTCACTAACTTTTGTTCTAGCAAGATAGAGAGATGCGGTAAACGGCACCATGTAGCAATATCCTACGTTAGGTGTACCTACTTGAGACATTTATGTCCATCTCTTTTGGTAAAGCAGATCAATGTCAGGGTGGATTCACTCATTCATATTCGCCGCAGATTTCGGATCCTGATGGCAAATCAAATACGATTTCGTGCTTCAATATTGATGACATTCAAGCTGAAGATTTAGTGGAACACAGTGACATGTGCAAATGTCAAGGTCACAAACCCCGTCGAGATCCAATACCTGAAAAAAACTGTCATGAACTGTCTTAGATGACAATGTTCTAAACAGATGGCACTGAGAAAAAGATAGCAAGTGCCGCGAAAGCCACCCTCTTCGAATAACTTTTTAATCGAAGTTTTCTTTTCGGATATCGTTCTTATTTTCAACGTACTTTCGAAAAAATAGATAAATATTCCATTCGGTTTTTGGAAGCTTAATCACATTAGCAATCAAATATGCGTGCATAAATATCCTGGTTTAGCCATTTTTATTTCGTATTTTAGCTTCTGGATCCCCTGGGATACATGTACCCTCCGGATGGTCCAGATCATATCTCAGTGGCCTGGCCTAATATTAACGTGAAACTTAGAACGCATTTAGAGTACATTTCTATCAACTATAGAGAGTTCAAAAGAGTTAAAAAGAGAGAGAGAGAGAGAGAGAGAGAGAGAGAGAGAGAGAGAGAGAGAGAGAGAGAGAGAGAGAGAGAGAGAGAGAGAGAGAGAGAGAGAGAGAGAGAGAGAGAGAGAGAGAGAGAGAGAGAGAGAAGCGTCAAGAGTTCAAAAATGTTTATAAGTAACAAAGATAAACGCAGAAACCTTATTCTAGTATAGACCTTCTTTGGACCTAGATAACTGACCTGAGGTCACATTTTGCATTCATGCATTTTCTTTAATTCATTCACTCACATAATGTCTATTCACTATTCACTCATTCTCACTTTTGTCTGTACCTTATAAGGCTTGTTAATTAACAATGTTTTAATGTGCATCAAAAACCGCAACTGAAAACCAGGTCGTGATCTGACTTTCACTCGCTGCAGCTCTGGCACCATAAAAACTGGAGCACATTTTGTTTTTGACACCATATACACTCATCAAATGTTGGAAGGCACGTGAAATGCGCGATTGCTTATCTATGAGTTGTCTTATTCATCGTGATATTCATTCTAATATGCATGGTGGACCAAGCAGAGGTGCAGCCCAGGCGGCGCCATCCCCCTTAGCAACCAACATGCACTAGATGAAACGAGAAATATTTTGAGTTTTCACCAAACAAAACCAAAAAAATTCCCCGCGCGAAGCGCTCCGAAAGGTTCTCTGTTTCATGTAATTTTATGCCTCCCCCCCCCCCCATAAAGAAAATCTTGGCTGCGCCACTGGGGCCAAGCAAGTTCCCGCACTCCGAGGGAGAAATAGCTCATTGGATACTATCACAATTTCCTTGGGCAGTCTCCTTATCTGATCTGATATCAGTTGATCATATAATTATAAACATGCCAGAAAATGGATTAGCATGTCAAAAATGCATGACATTTGTTTGTGTCATAGATATTCACCACTCTAAAGCCATGTCCTGATGAAATAAAAAAAATTGGCCAGGTACTTGTTGAAAACGGCAATTTATGAAAGATACACGTGAATAGTTCATATAAATTCTGGACATGCATTTTCTGGTGACGATGAATAGAAATTGCATGAAGGTGTAGCACACGATGATACCGCCTTGTATGGGTAACAATGATGTCGATCTTTTGACCTGACTTTAGGGTGCATTGACCTATCTCAAGGCAGCCTTGATCAGACCGGACCGGTTCGGTTAGGGTTTCGGGTCCAACATTTTTGGTATTTTGTTATCTGCCAAATCTAGTAATGACATGCTCACCTTGTGTGTGTGTCTGTGGGTGTGTGTGGTGGTGTAGGTGTGTGTGTGTGTGTGTGTGTGTGTGTGTGTTGTTGACGACCATTGCGAAGGAACACGCCGTTTGTGGTCACCAAAAGAAAGCTAAGATTGTGGTGAGTGACCGGCGTTCTTTCATATATTGTTTTTTAACTACCAGGGTGAGAAGAGGTATGTAGATACCAAATAATACGATCATCTTAGGTAGCCAGTTAATGTGTCCGTCGGCGTGCTGTTATACATCCTGCCACCAACAGACCATGTTTTATTCTTTCCAGGAAAAAAATATTCGAGCATTTTCATATGTCCAATAATTCACCCGATATTCGCGCAGTGTCATGTATCAATAGCCCTGGCTACACACATCCTCTATGTGGCCAGTGCCGAAGTACATTTGTGCGTGCCGCCCCAGTCAGCCACATGGTGTGACGACTATCGACACCGTGCCATTCGTGGGTGGCGGCCATCTTGTGACCGGCACGGCGTGCGCCCGCTGTTGTGTGTGGTCACGGCTAGAGGTGGCAAATAACAAACATTTTGGGACCGAAGGCCGGGACCGGCCGGTATAATAGGGCCAAGCGGGGTTGACGCCCGGTCTGATGGGACCAAGCCCAGTTGACGACAGGACGTGGATTGAAAATAAATCTCTTATGAAGACTTCTTTTTCACTTCACAGATATTGGTGGCAACAACATGATGGCTGCAAAACAATTATTAAAGCACACAAGTTGATGGCCATTGCTTACAGTCATCAATCAAGGAAGCAGCACAATTAAGGCTAGGCACGTAGATGCCAAGCTCTGCAGCATTCAGTATTCGACTAACTGTAAAATGTTGCGTCATGATTTATTAAACACATTATACCGCTGCCAGATTGTGATAACCAAACTGTAATATCCTTCAGCCTTCAAACATCATGGTATTCTACTCCAAAAGCCATAACTTAAGAATAGCCTGCCGTGCTATTGCTTCCTGCGTCACAGTCGTCTTCAGCCTGCACTCTGATTCTAAGACTTATTTCGTTGCAACTATGAACGAACTGCCTGGCTAAACCAATGTATCAGGCAACCATTAATGATTACCATGTACAGAAATGAAGTCCCAAAACACCAGATACTAATCCCCAACCTACGTTGGAAACGCATGTTGATTTTTAAGCAAGGATGGCTGAAAAGAACGTGACATACAAACAGCTACAATAATGCAAGCATCGACTGGTGATGTAATACAATTATGTACGGTGAATTCCATGGTCATTTTTGCTATGGGATGCGGTTGCTTGTGGACAAATTGAAATTATTATTGGTATGATTTGAGTTAATGTACATTTTCAAGAACCATTCTAGCAAGCTGCATTCAGCTTTGTGAAATTTCCTGTTCCTTTATCTTATGACGCCACATACTGATAAACATCAGAAATCAAGATCGAAGTTTGGAGGGGATTGTTATAGCTTGGGCGTTAGTGGTGCACTAATAACATCCTGGAAAAAATTGTGGTGGCACAGGTTCAGAATGTCTCAGCGTCAGAGTTTCCAGCAAGCTAGAAGTGGTTTGTGAAACAATGGCCGACCGAAACGTGAATAGTTTTCAATCATTGAAGCCTCTATTGGTAAATATTTCTTGGTGATATGTTTTAAATATACTTATCTGATTTACATTATACAAGTACTCTTACCTTAAATTGTATTACCTCGCTTTGCATATTGTTTTAAATTAAATGGGGTACAAACGTAGAAGCGTTCGAAGATTACATTTACCTTTCAGGAACAAGGTATTTAAGCAAACCTTAAATAGTAGGGAAAGTAATTAATGGGAGGTAATTATGTTATCAAGTCATAAAGTGTCCAGACTTAATAGGAGCCACAAGGGCCCGTCCAGGTTAAGTCTGTAAAGGGAACATACCATAAACCTGGACAAAAAGACACTCATCACTCCAACCAGTACCACAACCCAAATTCCAAAGAAGCTATCCACCAACATCCCACACACACACATGATTTCCCATCTACCTTACCTATTCAGCCATATGCACTCGATCACATGTAACACGCGCATGGATCGAGTGCCCTACCAATAATTTTCAAACTCTATCCATGCCTGCTTAAAGGGCCTGTACCGGGTACACCTACTAGCATAAATCTCACCCCATACACCACTGATAACAACTAAAATACAAGATTTTCCAGCCTAAAAAAATTATCCACCCTATTTTAAAATACATACAATGAGGGACTTTCCACAACATCAGCAGGCAGCCTATTCCATTGATCAACCGCCCATTCACTGAAGACCTGTTGTCGCTTAACTGTCCTACACCTCGACTTGTCTAGCCTGAATTGATGATCCCTATGTGATACTCTAAATAGAAGGGCATTATTCAGGTTGACCTGATTTAGTTTTTTAGCGATTTTGTATATTTCAATCATATCACCCCTTAATTTCATATACTTCAGTGAGAACATATCCAATGCCTTTCGCCATATTCTAAGTTACCTAGTCCACTGATGAGTCCAGTTGCTTTGCGCTGAACTCTTTCTAGCATATTTGTCGTAGTTGTAGCATACTCATCTTTGTCTAAGTAAGGCCTGCACAGAATATTCCAAGTGGGGTCGCACAGTCACTGACTACATTTTTATCACGGATTCCTTGCTCTTATGCCTCACGTTCCTATTAATGATTTCCAGTTGTTAGGCTTTTGGTTCTCATCGATTTATCCTATGTATGATGCTGTTTCAAGGTTGGTATCGCTATGAATGTGTTCGTTGATGATTCAACACTTGATGTTTTATGTTCAGTGCTTTAAAGCTAACACCAGATTATCTTCATATCACGGAGTGTAGTATGAAGACGAAAACGGCACAGCAACCGGCTATACGGCAGGCAGTCTGACCATGAAATATGGATTGTATTTTGGATGATATAATGCGAAATTTGACAAATTCACAATATTGAGTTTTGAATTGTGGACGTAGTAGTATAATAATGAACATCTTGGATGTTACAAATTAGTTAAAGATGAATGAATCAACTCGTCCATGGTGGCAATTATGCTGTCTTTGGATTATGAAGGAAATTATTAAGCTGTGCATTTTAAGAGATGCATATGCTTGGAATTTTCCTGTAAACATGGAAGTATGTCAATATAATAATAGTCCCTTCTATAGATAATGCTTGTTTTTCTATTACATTGTCATTAAGCAAATTTTAAAGCAATTGATGCATATTGATTTTACAACCATGCAAAAAAGCAGTGATAGTAGTACATCATCTTAATTTATTGTGCAACAATGCTTCTGTGATTCCATGTATCGTGAATTGAGCCAGATCTACTTTTTGGATGTGGTATTTGCATTTTAACCTGATCCCAGCCATATTCTACTACTCAATATCTGGTGAAAACTGGCATTTTTGGGGGCTTTATCGCAGCTGCAAGTCTTATCTGTGATAGCTGCATATCATGAGCATGATTGAGCTATCAACCACAATCATTGATAAACTGTTGTTTTCAGGAATTAGCATACTAAACAATTTCGAAATATGTAAGGATTATTATCAAATTATCCAATGTGTATGACAAACTTGCAAGCTGGAATGTTAGAATGTGCCTCACAAGATGCATGATGAGCTTAATCATTATTAGGTTTTTATGAAGTTTGTAGTGAGTTACAAATTGACATAAAGGAAACTGAAAAACTGGTTGAAAAACCTGCATATATTCCAAGACCGGTCAGAAAGCCCACCGGTCCTGACCAGGCTTTCTACCCTGGCTTTCAGTGCTTACATTTGCCACCTCTAGTCATGGTCATGTTGGGACCGGCACGGCGTGCGCTCGCTGCTGTGTGTGGCCGCGGCCATGCTATGCCCGGCACGGCGTGTGCTCGCCGTTGTGTGTGGCCGCGGCCGGTTGGCATACAGCTCGTGTCGGTACAGAGCGGCGCGGTTCGTCAGTGTGCCTTATTGACGTGCGCCTGGGAGATTCGGTGCCATTCAGCGGCAATAGCAGGCCCACCCAGCCGTCAAAACACCGCCGCCCTGATGGATGCCGCCGCCACTGGCCGGCACCCGCAGTGTGTCACGCCTGGCTGGAGACGCACGATTGGAGCGGCGGCGACAATACCCGCTAGGCGACACACGGCCAGATCGAGGTATGGCTGGAGGCTCTTGTGATTCTTTCCCCCTCCCCTTCTCCCTGATATATCACCAATTCTCAGCCGTTGCTTTTCATCTAGTAGGAAAATTGTTGTGCAGTATGCGCATGTTTCGTCTCTTAATGAAGGCCAGATTTGCCTACGTGCTTTTGAGTGTTTTCATGCAACGCCTTCCCAGAGGCAATGCTGTACTTAAAGAAAATAGCCCCTTGAGTTTTCTACATGGCTGTGTTTCAACAAATGGTAGCTTTCAGGAAATCGTATTCTTCGTTAATTTAAGCCATAAAACTCCAGAAATGTGTCATGTGAAGCCAATGGAGTTAATCTCCGTCGTCTACATTTTGGTTCCGCCGCGACTTTGACTATGGCACCTCCACTACGGATACAGATGGACCAACCATATGTGTAAGAACCATGGGGTCGCCACCCCTGGGCTTCCTGGGATCTGGACCCCACCTGAGATGTTTTGGTGCGGTCCGTCCCCGCCTGGAAAATCGGTAAATTTCGAGAAATTACGGTACCTTCCTGAGATGTCCCAGTTCCGCATCATTCGACATCCGAATTGAGTGCATGGACTCGTCCAATGGTCCCGCCACAAGTCCACCGAGCGGGTCTCCGTCGCGGTCAATGGCACCATAGCCCGCAGCGTGCCCGATGAGTCGGCCCCGCCTGTCTGTCTGACCTGTTCTTAAAAAGATGCGTTACTTTTGAATGGGTTGTGCAGTTATATATAATTTTGTACTATAAAAACATGAAAAAAAAATTCCCTTCATGCCAGCACATCGGGCTGTCACCTTGCATATGTTAAGGGGAGCACTGCTGCCCCTCAATCTCCTATTTAGCCCCATCAATCATCGATTTCAACCCCCTCGCCCGAAATCAGACTGAATCTTAACCATTGGGCGTACACCAGGCACAGAAGGTTTTCGGGGAAACTTTGGCTATCAAAGAGGACATTTTCCTTCTCCCTCAACCCACTTCAAAAGATGACACTCATTCCAGTGCAGAAACGATCGTCTTCATTGATTCACGACGGGGAGGTGAAGGGGGTTGGCTGCTTGTGTCTGGGTTAGACGGGAGCATAGGTCATGATAAAAGCAGTGGCTGATCTTTCGAGTGGCTGAACGAAAAATTGTAAGCAGTAAAAATAAATGCAAATAATGTTGAGAATCCAGAAACAAAGTTGTCGAAATCCGAGTTTTATACGTCAAGTGGGGAGAGGGGATGAGGACAGAAAGCAGTTACGATCCTACCCCTCTGGTTTGAAATCGTTCCTGCATCCCTCGAGTCGAGCCCCACCTGGAAGCTAAAGGTCACCACCTTTAGCTTCCAGATGGGAAACTTGGGTTTGTTCACTGTTTTGTTTTGTTTTTTGTTTTGTTTTTGTTTTGTTTTGTTTTTGTTTTGTTTTTGTTTGTTCTTTGGGTTTGTTCACCACCGCTCCATTGGTAGGACACTTGGGTTTGTTCACATTTCAGGAGGCCCGAGTTCCCTTCAATGTATCACTCGGCACCCACAACTGTAGCCCTAGAATTGCTGGGGATGGGGGACAGATTTTTCCCCTTTATGTTCCTTCTAGGATAGCTCCCGAACGCCTGGAGATATCATGCTAGAAGGAGGTCTTACTCCTAAGAATTCAACAGGGTGGCAAGGGTAAATAAGACCCAGGAAGACGGAGTGGCGATGGTGGGTAGCGGCAGCGGCATTGGGCGACGCAGAAAGACCGGATGGCAAGGGTGGATGGCAGCGAGAGGATGGAGTGGCGAGGGTGGAAAGGCAGAGGGAGAACCGGGCGACGAGTGCGGACGTCAGCGGGAGAACCGGGTGGAGAGGGTGGACGGCAGCGGGGTGATCGGGTGGCGAGGGTGAACGTCAGCGGGGTGATCGGGTGGCGAGGGTGGACGGCAGGGGATGATCGGGTGACTAGGGTGGACGGATGACAGTGGTGTGCCGTCAACACAAGTGAGATTAGCGGATAATGGGAGCGTGCCGACGGTGGTCGGGCGGAGGATCAGCCGACTTGTGATCGACGAGTCGTGGTAGCAGTTACCCAGCACGGCCGGAATGTGCTGCTGTCAGCTGAAGCACGCTGAAGCTGAACTCAGGTCATACAATGTCTCCTCCCCTTCCTCATCCTGTCCAACGGTATCGTCCCATTCGTCTGAGCTGCCAAGGCGCTATGCGCAACGCAATAATGTATCAGAAAGAAATTAAAGATGCAACTTTGGTTTGCAGCTTACATAGTTTTAGTCAATTGCAGCAGTCACAAGATAACTGTTAATATGTGCCATACCTCATTTTTAGTTGCCACTGGGGAGGTGATATTCTTCAGACATTCAATTTTCCGACGTGTCCACATCGTGGCCTTTGCATTACGAATCTTGTTTCAATTATGGGCACCAGATTGCGCACTTCACAGATGGCATTCGCGATAGTCGAAGCTCCTCAAATGCTTTTTAGACGTTCGTGAATCCTTTCGGGCGACTGTAGGGAAAATAATTGGGACAATTCAGAGAGGTTCCGCTAAAAATTATCATTTCTGTCCGGAGAGCGATTTCTTTCTTCTCTTGCTTATTCATAAATCAAACGTCGCGCCGGTTTTCTTCGAACCGAGGGTGAAAAATCGTCAAAACAAAGTGATTTGCTCGGCGTGGAATTGGACTGCGCCCCGATCCTCTGTGGATCTCAGTGGGAGCCCGTCGCCTCGGCGGCAGCTGCCGTGGCTCGCCCTCCCCTCAACAGCCACCTGCACCCCCTACCGTGCGTTGGATGGAGCGACCGGACTAACAGAATGCGACTGTCCATACCAAGGGTCCAGACCAACTCCGGACCGGACCAGCAGAATGCGACTGTCCATACCAAGGGTCCAGACCAGCTCCAGACCGGGCTAACAGACGGCGACTGTCCATACCAAGGGTCCAGACCAACTCCGGACCGGACTAACAGAATGCGACTGTCCATACCAAGGGTCCAGACCAACTCCGGACCGGACTAACAGACGGCGACTGCCCAGACCAACCCCGGACTGGACTATCAGACGGTGACTCTCCATACCAAAGGTCCAGACCAACTCCGAACAGGACCAACAGACGGCGACTGTCCATACCAAGGGTTACTTACATCTTGGCCAGTTCCAAAATCCTATATCTAACGCCTTTTGATAACACAATGGTTTAAATAATTTGGCAATACAGACGTGTGCTGAAAACCAGAAATGTTGCAAGCGCTTCCAAAAAGCATGACTAAGCATCGACCAGTCACATCCAACACAAATTCAGAAAGTAGCTTAGCCTTTCTACTACAGGTGTCCCAAGAAGCTGGGTGAATACGGCTATTAGCCACTTTCGAGACGTTAAATGTGAATTAGCATTGACAACGGGCAGATAGATGTAATTATATATATATATATATATATATATATATATATATATATATATATATATATATATATATATATATATATATATATATATATATATATTATATCTATATATATATATATATATATATATATATATATATATATATATATATATATATATATATATATATATATATATATATATATATATATATATATTATATCTATATATATATATATATATCTATATATATATATATATATAGATACCTAGATACCTATGGCACTGCACTGCTAGGATCAAGTTAGGCACTTTGGTTCTTATATGACGCATCCGAATGCTGGGACATATGGCGTCGCTTCATGGCCGTGGACAGTAAGAGACGGTTTTGCGCGGTTTTACGAGCTAGGGCGAAGCCCGAGCTAGCTTACTCCCCTGCATAGCTATGATACAAATGCTTATTCCTGGCATGAGAATAGTTCGGGCGTGCACGGCATGCAGAGGATCTGGAGAAATGACGGCGATGTTCACAGCACTCGCACCAGCGGTCACAACTGCGTGCTACGCAAGCACTGTCTGGTGTCTTCTTTGTCGCCCCTGAAGCCACATTTCAACTAGATAGCGAGTAAGCCAATGGAAAATGGGCGAGGTATGATTCCTGCGGGAGGGAGCCCGTGCCACCAGTGCCGTAGCCACTGGCAACGTTTCATGATGTCGTTTGGGGCCCTCACCAATATGTGCATGAACTCCTCTTCAGGAGACACGGATGGTATGGAATCGATCCCTCGTGGTTCCAGATCCATCTGAGCCGAAGCAGCTATGCGGTGAGTGGTGGGTGGAGAGGCCTCCCTGGCTTGAGGGTGTCATCCAATTATTCCTCTCTAAATTATAGCATATTGTTTCTACAGTAGATTACCATGATGTTTGAAGGCTACAGAACATTGCAGTTTGGATTTCAGGATCTGCCAGTGGTATGTTATGGTTATGCAACATGAGGATTGATGATTGGATACTGAATGATTAAAAGCTTGGAACCAACATATCTAGACTTAATTGTGTTCCTTCCCTGATTAAGGATTGTGGGTAATGGGTATTAACCGAGGTGTTTTAATAATTGTTTGTTACAATCATGTTGTTGCTATCAATGCATGTCAACTCAAAAAGGAAGTCTTGACAAGAGGCTTATTTTCAACTTATGTTTTGATTCAATGAGTGAATGGTGCTTTCCAAAGTGATATGAACTGCCCATATGGCCTTAATTATGCAATGCAAAAAATATATGGCACTACTTTCTGGGTAAAACAATGTATTTAAAGCACTGGGTCTTTTGACCGGGCTTCAGTCCATTTCACAAGACCCCAACCGGGCTTGGTCCCATCAGACCAGCCGGTCCCAGCCTTCGGTCCCAACTTTTGTTTGGTATTTGCCACCTCTAGTCCGCAGCATGTCTAGGAAGCTCCATGAGATTCCGTGCAAAATACAGAAGACATTGGTTTGGGACAAATTCAACAATTGAGAAATGCTGCGCTGAAGTGGAGCGGACGGACGACCAGATGGCTTCGCTACTATTACTGCAGGGATGTCGCGCTAACCAGACTGCTTCACTTGGTTGAATCAACTGAGCTTCCTTGAATCAGCCTGCAATTATAGCGTATGTGAGATGTAAAGATGTAATTTAGGTCCAGGCTCCTGGAAACGGCTAATGATATTTTCTGGATTTATATTAGATTTGACAGTAGGTTGGTGATTTCATTGAATCATTTTCATGTCATTGCCGCTACCGTAAACATAAGTTAGTATTTTGGCGGTTTTATGAGAATGGAGCATTTCTGCTGTTTATCAGGTCACATTTGCATCGCAAGTGTTTAGAATCATGGCATCGTCCGGCAAGAAGTCGCCAGGACTATGGAATTTCGTCACTGGCTCTGGGGCAGTGTGGGGAGTGAGTACCAGTGGGTGCTTCCAGCAGCCAGGTGATGTCAGGTTTTACCAGGTGCTGTTCATAATTGCCCGATCAGATGCACACTGTTGAACGTCGGAAGATCAGGCTTACCTCCCCTAATGCTGCCAACCAGAAATTAACTAGACCTGTGCCCATCGCGTTAGACTGAGCGTGTCCTGAAAAGCTTCCTGGGAACCACTACCGGCAGATGTGTTCAATTTAGTGCGATATGAGCAGGAAATGTGATCCACTGGACGAGCTCATTCTTAATACACCGGATATATCAAATATCGATCGTCCGCCTAGCATTCATCAGATTACCGAGACGGGGTCGTATAGTTGTTATCGCGCACCAGCTGCTTATGTCGGGCTGCCGGGCTCCAATTGCATTCAAGAAGCGAATAGGGGATGTGACGTCGCTGTTCAGTCGTCGGCTACCCAATCGTATGTTCTCGAATAACGTGTCTGTAGATGTGTCACACTGCTATGTCTCGTGGATAATTTCAGAACTGTCGCACTATTATGGCACCACTGACAATTTCAGAGCCTTCTGCCGAAATCCCGTCCTACGGTACAAATGAAGGGCTTTTCCAACGTTGGAGATGGCCGCGTCTGCTGTCATGGTGTATAACATATGTGGGCAAACTAACAGAAGTGCCATTTGAAGAAAAAAATTGAAAGGGCTGTTTTCTGGAATTAAGCATTGCCGTACCGGGGCGATGTTTTCTTTAAAATGCAAGTGAATATGCGAAAGAAAACTGGCTTTCATTAGGGGAGGCTTGTGCAGGGGTGGATCTAGGGATGGTGATCGGAGGCATTTGGTCTGGAGGGGCGCCATTTCTTCGGAGGAGGTGCCTTTTCTACTCCGAGGGGGGCCTTTTCTACTCCAAGGGGAGCCATCGGCTGAATAACTCGTTGAGCTGGGGAGGGCACTCGACCGTCCTGAAGGGGCGCCACAGCTCTATCAAGGGCACATGCTGCCAATTTCCCCTCCCCTGGATTAGTGGGTTGAGTACATGGGTACTTGTTGTGCATCGCACGAGCGAATACGCGCGTCGACGACGTCATCACACATCGGATAACTTTTCAGCCAATGGGAATACAGGAAGTTGTTCAGGTGCATCTTGTGTGCCAAGTGCAGACAAGTCGAAATGATCGAGATGTCTGCATTTGGCGCACCAGCACACGTACTATTCAGTAATCCATAGCCGTGAGTATGCGTTCCTCTCTGCCCAGGTTTGAGTTCGGTGCAGTAGATATGCCTCGTAGACACAAAGCAGGCGCGGTTTTTATATTCAATCATGGCCGAGAAGGTGAAGAGTAAGTTTTTTTCCAAGTATATGCTTGGATTTAGTTTACTTCCATCAAGGTTAGTCCGTTCCCCTGGGTTTTCATTTTCTGAAAGCAAACTGCAAAGCACGCCGAGAACGGTCTGCAGGGTATCCCTACGGATGCGTTCACGCATTACAGAAATGGTACGGCAACGACGATAAATAATGTGAGAAGACTGACTCAAGCGAAAAGGCTATGACGTCATGTTGGACACAAAATATGCACGTAGCATACCAAAAGAACGTCCGTGTGATTATACCATCGGAAGAGGCCCTGCCCCACCCCTGGAAGCGGCTCAAGCCCGTCCCCTTCCCTTCGCTGCCCCGGCCGTGCAATAGACCATCATGGTGAAAAAAAAACAACGGCAACGCCTCGGGAGGAAGGGACAGTGTTCTTCCACTAAGTGTGAATTGGAGTTTAACAGTGCATCAGATGCTGTGGCTACATTGCGCGTGTTCTCCCGCTCTGGCATCCATCATTGCTGCAATATATTTACCGTCCGTTAGACTGAGGATAAGCACCACAGTCGTCAGTCGCAGTAGGGTTGGTAGCAAGTGCACAGTGTACTGCCCCTCCCAATCATTTTGAATCATTTATCATCACCCGAGGCTTTGCTTGTAATTAATCGACCTGGAAACCACACTACCCCCTCCCACTTATATTGGGGCTTCTGCGCCTGGGCCTATAAGTATTCTTCTGGTTGGGTGGGGAAGGGGGAACTTGAACCGTAGACCCCGAGGAGATCACGTGCAGGGACTTCAATTGCTGAAAATCATTGGGGGAGCCCGGTACATGGAGGCAATTGGAGGGCAGATATTGATTGGGAAGCCCCTTCCCTTACTAACCCAGGCCAAAATGTAAATTATTTGGAGTGGTGAGTCAACATTTAGGGAAAATACTCCCTTCCCCTTTCTCCCACCCAAATGTACTAAATCAACACCCATGGCGATGTGTCATTCACGTATCATATTGTATGAGACACAATTATTCAGGAACAATCAACATTAAGTATGTTAATGCAGGTATCCTACTACTCAACTGCCTATCGGCAAGTGCAGGCTTTAATACTAAGTTGTATTCGAGGTTAACTTTATCTCTGAACCCAATTTTCAGACCTTAATCCCATGTCAAAACTCATCTTCTCCACCCGTCATCAACGCGTTGCACTTCTTTCATTACCATCACGTTAATACCAGTGATTGACAAGTCATCAAGGTCTCGTTTGCTCACACGATTTGGAGCTCAAAATCTCGAAAAGTAGACCGACAAGGCCGAAGGTTTTGGGTATCGTTAGAAACTACGATAATTATTTTGTTTTGTGGTTGATGTGATTCTTTTTCTTGAATGATGATTTATGGAAGTAAGATATGGTTGAGAAAAAGGCTTCCGATATCCTCATGCTACCCAGGTTGAGTTTTCCAGTATGTTCATGTTTTACACATAGGGACGGCACCTCCGCTACGTAGATAGATGGATCCCCTGGGTTGAGATGACATCAGTTCAGCGGCGCTTGCCATGCCTCCTTTGATTCCTCATCCTGGCATGGAGCTTCCTATGACCAGATCGATTCTCACACTGAGCTGGCTGGCGTAGGCTACGGCTTAGACAGATTGGGAGCACAAAGCGCACCATAGACTAGTGATAAACCCAAACCCGAGCAGGAAACCTAAGCTGTGTATGGGACAAATACGACGACCAAGGTGGTACATTTGACGTTCTTTCACACCCTGTGCTATGCATAAACGTCTGGTGGAAATATCCTAAATGAATTAGTGTCGTCCGGCGAGATGAACCTTCACGGAACGGCTATAAACGCTCGTGATGAAACCTGAACCAACGAAAAGATCTCACATAGACCTTTGTGGCCGGTCCACAGCTAAGCTTCACTTATACTATTTACTATGCAATACTGCACTTTTTCGTCCTTCAGCCCATCATTATTATCTCTGGAAACCGTTTTGCCGTTCTTACGTTCTGTTTTCCTGTCTGCCGCATCTCAACCATATTAGCTGATGAGACCCCACCCACATTCATCAGTCTACGTTTAACACTATTGACCTGCCTGCCCTGATTCTGCTTTCCTACTTCCTGTTTTCTCCGTTAACCAGTCTGTAATTCCTCGGTTACATGAACCAATCTTTCATTTTTAGCCCCTAAAGTCCGTCGTGTTTCAGTCATGGTGAACAGTGTTCCTTAGACCTGTTGCCCAGTCTGCCGTGTCACAGCCTTGTTACCCAGTCTGCCGTGTCTCAGTCCAGTTACCCAGTCTGCCGTATCACAATCCTGGTTTCCAATTTGCCGTGTCGCAATTATGTTACCCAGCCTATCGTGTCTCAGTCTTGCTACTCAGTCTGCCGTGTCTCAGTCTTGTTATCCAGTTTTCCGTGCCACAGACTTGGTTTCCAGTCTGCCGTGTCAGGTGTTCACCAGCCGGCAGCGGAGCCGGAGCAGGGTTGGCGGCACCGGCAGCACCTGGCTCTGCTGCCGTCTGATGAATGGTGGCCCGAGGCGAGGGCGGGCCAACACACCGCTCGGTGGCCAGCTGACCCTCGGCCACAGCTGGACCACACTCGGCGGCCGGCTGACCCTCGGCCACAGCTGGACCACACTCGGCGGCCGGCTGACCCTCGGCCACAGCTGGACCACACTCGGCGGCCGGCTGACCCTCGGCCACAGCTGGACCACACTCGGCGGCCGGCTGACCCTCGGCCACAGCTGGACCACACTCGGCGGCCGGCTGACCCTCGGCCACAGCTGGACCACACTCGGCGGCCGGCTGACCCTCGGCCACAGCTTGACCACACTCGGCGGCCGGCTGACCCTCGGCCACAGCTGGACCACACTCGGCGGCCGGCCGACCCTCGGCCACAGCTGGACCACACTCGGCGGCCGGCCGACCCTCGGCCACAGCTGGACCACACTCGGCGGCCGGCTGACCCTCGGCCACAGCTGGACCACACTCGGCGGCCGGCTGACCCTCGGCCACAGCTGGACCACACTCGGCGGCCGGCCGACCCTCGGCCACAGCTGGACCACACTCGGCGGCCGGCCGACCCTCGGCCACAGCTGGACCACACTCGGCGGCCAAACAGGCTGTGGGAATGCATCACAGACTCACGGCGTAGGCCAGCGACCCATCCAATAGACTTGAGGAGAAAGTCATAAGGCGAGAGAACAGACTACTTCTGGCCATGACCATGACCATGATGATCTGACCATCTGTTCACCAACAGACCGTGAAGACAGACGCAGGAAGGGAGAACAGGCACTGAGGCCGACCCAGGAAGGGAAACAGACACACCCAAGGTGAAGAAAAGACGCTGAGAATACCGAAAGCGGGAAGAGACACCGACAGGCCGACATTGAATTGTAGTGGTGACAGATAAGCAGAACTATCCTGGGACGTGGATAATTGACGATGCAGTTAAGCAACAAGTTGGTAATAAAGAGGCGAACAGGTGACAGAAAGACCACGGGACCATAAGCCAGATCGAATAATCTAGCTGAGATTAGACCACGAGACCACTCCTTCACTTAACCCAATCAAAAGCAGGACCCGATCACGAAACTAAATCATAATTACCAGGTTTGCGGGCAGAAAAGGCTCACAAGTTCACGATCGACTAAAATTTGACAAATCGGACACCTGACCATCCTCAGCTGTGCACCTGACATTGCACTGTCAGTTATATCGTCTCCGCTTCAAAATTTGACGAAACAAACTTAATCTGGTGCGAATAAATTTGGCCGAAGTCGTTAAATTGTAATGAATCTTAGCGCCTGGTGCGCATTTTTATGGCATGTGGTGGGAAATTGGAAGCTATAAGCACCTGGACATATTTGTTTGTATGTGCGTGGCCCCAACGCTTCAGGGAAATGCACTCGTGGCTGTCACGTGTCGAAACAGCCAGTGGTATCATATATCCCGAATCCTGACAGCAAGTGGGTACCATATCTCTTGAGCCCGGACGGACGACCACGTGTGAGAACAGCCAGTCGTATGGACATCTCCCGAGCCCGGACGGGGCCAGCCATTCAACAGCCAGTCTGCTACAGTTGCACAGCCAGTCTGCTACAGTTGCACAGTCTGCTACAGTTGCACAGTCTGCTACAATTGTACAGTCTGCTACAGCTACACGGCCAGTTCCGTGGTGGTGCTGCAGCATCTGCACGGCTGGTGCCCTGAGTGTAGCCCGTGTTCCGTGGTATGCATGTACATACCTGGATTGGTGGCCACACATATCGCCACGCCATATTCACGGAAGGACTGGACGCGCGGCAAGATCCAGCTGTGACGTGGTGAAGACCTGCTTGATGTCTGCCTGCCCTCATTGGACGTTAATTGACGTCCGGAGGTGCGCCTCTGATCAGATGAGGGCCGATATCCGACTATGTCGGTCCTCTGGCAACTCTGTCTCCGGCAGTTTCTTCCGTGTCACGACGTTCGCTTCGTATTTCACCTCATCTGGCTCGTATTCGATTCACGTCAGATAGGGAAGAGCATTGGCCCGACTAACCGCAGTTACCTGACCAGAATTATAACTACCTACTCCGAGTGATGTCAAGGCAGATCAGATTGCACATGCACAGTGGCGGCGAGGAGAGAGATAGGATGAGAGGGAGAGGGACAGAGAGAGAGAGAGAGAAAGAGAAGAAAAAGAAAGAATGGATGCGGAGAAAAGGGAACAAGTGAAATAATACACGGAATATAAAATTTGTATGGTTGCTTACCGGCAGCCAGAGCACTGTATACTAGGTCGAGGCTACCAAACACCATGCAATGTTGCAATAATGTGACGCTACGGCTACCAAAACACCACGCAGTCTTGCGTCACAACTACGAACGCTCTGCACAACATCACGCTACGGCTACCAAAACACTGCGCAATGTTGCGTCACAGCTACCACACTCTGGTCACGGCTACCAAAGCACTGCAATGTTTCTTCCTCTCTTTATCAGGGTTTCTTGTCGCATGCAGGCTCCCGCCGAAGAACAAAGACGTCGTCGGTGACTGCGTGCAGCCACTATCTGGCCATCGGCGCTGTTGATTTGTGACCGGCGGTGGAGCTATCGTGTTGGCAGATCTGGCAGCCGGACCGCATGCCGATGCCGGTGGCCGCGCTGCTCCAATCAATTGCTGCAAGCGGCAGCCAACTTCAGCTGAAACTAAGCTATGGACATGATGGCAAGCTAAGCGCACGCTGCGGAGCACGTTGGATTGGACAGAGCCAACGGCAAGTGCGACAGATTTGCCGAGCGCAACATGACTGAGGTTCAGCAAGCCAACACAATCTTTAGGTTAGGATTAGAAAACTAGGAAACCACCATGCGACGGGAAATTGAATACTCGAAACATCGAGTTCGAACTGATTACATTTTGTTTGACCATCGCTATTTTGCTTTCTTCTTTGCGTATTCTGAGCACATGTGGATAATTTTTAAGTTGTAAGAAAAACACATAATATCCGCTCAATCACGCCCATCAAATGTGCTAGATGCAGATTAGCACTACTCTGTATCGAGTGCATACTAAAATGCACGCCCTATAATCATGACACATCCATGAGAGGAAAAAAACTTAATCAATGTTTTGATGATCCATGCCTATTGCTTATCTACAAACTACAAGTAAATTCAAATGGTTTAGGTGGAAAGAAAGAATGCTAAAAGCCCCCATGTGCGTAAGTTTTGTAAGTGTAGTTAGGCATCTACCCTAAACCTGAAAGTTTCCAAGTGATTATCGATCACGTTTTATGGCATATGGAACTTAGCATTATTTTCACATGCTGTCTCCAAGATGATTCAGTTGCAGAGGTGGTTAATCAAATTTATCCTCCAGAATCATGTTACATCCTCGAAAAAGAATATTGGAAACGTGTTAGGCACTACATAGTTACCCATTTCTCTCTACAATTTGTCAATAAACTTACATGCTTTACCCACGTGGGAACGATGGTAGCTCCCACCCTGATCACAACTCAAGCCTTTCAGCCAAAATAAAATGTTTGCGAGAACTTTCACATTGGAGTCAAGGACAGAGATAGGTATTTCCCAAAACTAGTGTTGTGTACAGTGCATTACAATAAGGGGCCTCAATAATATTGTATTTTATATTTTGTAATAGTTGTGCAGCGATTGTGACCAAGAGTCAAGACAATAAGTCGAAGGCAAAACTTTTTAGTTAAGTTCCCTTTGTTCCGATAATTTCTTGGCTTCTATAGCTAAGAATAGTTTCGATATTAAGTGAAATAAATTAATATTCTACTGATAATATGCTATTTAATTTCTTCACAAAAAGTGATATTTAAAAACCTTAAGATATTTAGATATATCAATTTGTAACGTCCGTCACCTTTGGCATAGATCATCAGGGGCGGATCCAGAAACTTCACGGGGGGGCACTCATCTGGAGGGGCACCTTTGGCCGAAAACCTGTTGAGTTGCGGCAAGGGGTGCACTAGAGCATACTGAAGCAGGGGCGGATCCAGGAATTGCCGTCGGGGGGGGAGTACTTGTCCAGAGGGGTGGTACTGCGAAAGTATCTGCAGTGGCGCCTCTGGCTGAACAATTTGAGGAGGGTGCACTCGAGCCTTCCCAGAGTGATGCCTTTCTTTCCAAGGGAGCAACTTTTCCCGGCTGGAGGGGCGCCACTTTCCATCGGGGGAGGGCATATGCCCCCAGTTTCCCCGGATCCGTTACTGTACTGATTGTGCGCCTTTTCTTCTCAAAGGGGCGCCTTTGACTGAAAAATCCGTTGAGTGGGGATAACATACATTCGAGCCTTCCCGAAGGGTCGCCTTTTTCTGGTCAGAGCGGCTCTATCTTCCATGGGGGATGGGCACATGCCCCCCCCCCCCTATATTGCCCTCCTTTATCTGCCCATTTAGGTCATGCAGTTCATGGGTGATTTAAATATTTATATAACCAGAGAACCATTATCTTTGGAATCTGGTTGCTGATGTGCTTCCCTAGATAAAACAGAATGAAGCGTCAGTAAAAATGTTTTTTTTTTTCATCAATGACCCCAGGGTATGCTGGTTTGTTAGTTCTGGAGAGCATGGACTCCAGACAGAGCATGGACTTTATCTCGCTCCTATGCCGAGCGAGATTGCGCTGGTGGTGATGCCCGACTGCAAAGAATGACACACGGCTCGACGAGGTGCACCAGCCACGGGAAAAATCCGCACCGAAACGCACCAAGCGGCCGAAAAGGCAGCACCAGAACGGCTCCGCCACGGATTTCAAGTTGTGGGCCCTCCCATGGCTCCATGCAGAGGACCCCCGAAACATCCTTGAACGGGGCCATTTCAGCCCACCCGTTTGGAAAACTCGGTGTTTGGCCAATGTATCAGGGGAACCGTGTGATCTCAAATTGTTTGATGTAGGTACCCTTTTGGCATAGCAGTAACTTTGAATCCTGCCCTGCAGAGTGGCTAATTAGTGGCCGTGAGCCCCTTTGCGACCAGACCTCCTGACCCGACAAGCGCCCAGGAAAGCCCATGCCTTCCTCAGAGCAGCCAAATGAGCTCCCAATCTACTGGAAGGACTCCTTATTGGTGAGCGACCAAATAATCCCAGAATCAACCAGAACCCCGATTTTCTATAATGATCCATTATGCATCCTTTGTGCTGGTATATTTTACTTCTTCTGGACTGAAGGATGCTGTACCTCCTGCACTGATTCTGCACCTGGGACAGCAAGACTCGTCTTGATCGGCCATCGCCATCACGGCGCAATGGTCGTCCAGTCAGCGACAACACAGTGCTCACCAGCTCACAGCCATAAGTAGCGCAGTCAGGGAATTATTTCAGGTGATGAATTGATTCCCCCTCCTTGTGAGTGGAGTCGTGTTTTTGTCACGTGAGTTGTCCTTTCTCGAATGGAACATGGTCAGCCTGTTGGAAAATGTGCCTCCTTGGTTCCCATATAATATTCCGACTACGCCACCGTTGAAAGCACAATCTTACTCCCTTCAGCGCCAGGCCATGGGCGCACAACTTGTAGTACCATGCAATGGCTACACCTGTTTCTTCTGACTGGGTGGCTTAATGGTAAGCTGAATATTCCGGTGCGCTGCTGTCAGGCGAACATAAGATAAGTTCGCGACGCTAGGTTAAGTAGAGTTTAGTGCATGACATTAGGTGAACGTGGGTCCAATTCAAGACGTCTGGTGAACCGGAGTTGAGTTCGAAACGTGTAGTAAGCTGAAGTCCAGCTCGTGATGTCTGGTGAACTAAGGTCAAGTGCGCTTCGTCTGGTCAGCTGGATTTCATTGCGTAAAGTGTCGTGATCTGGAGTCCAATGAACTTGACTGTGTTCAGCTCACGTCTAGTGAATTGAATTCCAGTGCGTGACATCTTGTTAATTGGAGTCAAGTGCGTAGCTCTGGATAACTGGAGCCTAGTGCGCGACCTCTGGTGAACTGGCGTCCAGTGTGTGGCATCTGATGAACTGGCGTCCAGTGCGTAGCATCTAGTGAACTGGAGTCCAGTGCGTGGCATCTGGTGAACTTGAGTTCAGTACATCGCATTTGGTGAACTAGCGTCCAGTGCGTGACCTCTGGTGAACTGGCGTCCAGTGCGTGACCTCTGGTGAACTGGCGTCCAGTGCGTGGCGACTGGTGAGCTGGCGTCCAGTGTGTGACGACTGGTGAGCTGGAGTCCAGTGCGTGGCGTCGGAATAGACCGGCCACTGGCCTTGTTGTGTCATAGGACATTCCATTGTCACGAGAGCACCATTATTGTCCCAGCTTGTCAGCCCTAAGCGCCGTAGCTGTACAAGGAGAAGCTGAAATAAATTGTTTGCAGTCATTAAGCCGTCGCCAAGGCGACCGGCGTCGGACAAATATCGTCCAGCAGTGCTTCCTTTCTGTCTGAGCAATAATTGGGGTGTTCGACTTTATGCGGAGGGAAATCGTGATTGTACCGCCGATGAGATGTTGATAAGATGTGGTGGTGGCACAATGTGTGAACACTTGGCGGCGTACCGATACTTGACTCCCAGCTCTCAGAGGGACATGCATGGGCATGTCCCAAAGAAATACGGTTGTCATCGTCTTCGGTTAATTTGTCCAACCTGCTACCAGGTAGTGATTCTGGTTGTCTTAGGTGTGCGTGTAGTCCGTAGGTGATGTAATTGTCTTTGAAAAGAGATGCAGTGAACTCTCAGGAACTAGTCAGGAGCGCGTTAACTCGAGGTGCCTTCCAGCACCGGAGAGCTTCCCCATTGTTAGGACCAATTTTGGACAGGGGCTATTTTCAAGCGGACCGAGGAAAGCATTTTTGACACAATTTTCGTGATTCTGGAACTTCATTTGGGTCGAATTTGTGTTATGAATCTTGATCAGACAGTAGTGAAAATGATTCAGTCGGAAGGAGGAATCAATTCTGATTCGATGTATGCACTTAAATATTCCAAAAAGCCTTATTAGGTCTGGTTAATTATTCGATGGAACTAGTTTGTCTATTATTATAGGATAATTTATATCGTATGCTAGATCTATCAGCTGACACTGTGTTATAATCATCGGCCCTTAAATCTGGAAGATGTCCTTAAAGTTACGTGCCAGATTTTGTTGCAACTTTCTTTAGATTTCCGATATATGATATGTATTAATTTTCAACTTAAATATTTACGTTTACGTTCCAAAGCTGCAATTATGGATGTGTTAAGTAACAAATATTTTCAGTGAAGTATCAGACTGCACTATGAACTAAGCCAATATAAACTGGGTAGCCTGGAATTGACCTTCATCGACCGCACGGGCCGATCGTGGTCTCATCCTGATCCTGCCAACCGGCCAACTGTTGACCGCCGCGACAGGCGCGCATCAGGGGCCCGTCGCCGGGGGAGCAGAGGCCAGCGCTGGGTCTCAGGTCAGAAGCAGAAGCGACACCAGGCCTTTTCATTGACCACATCAACATCCAGAGTTTTAAGTCCAAGATACTCGAGCTCTTCTAAGAGCTCTCATTAGGGCTGATTGAAGTATGGTGCTTACATCTACAACTGTGACTTAGAAATGGCAACATTTTATTCCAACGTTTGCTCCCATGGTTGACGCTTATGCCCCGTTTCGGTCGAGGCGCCTGCTCAACCGTGGCGCTCCTGTAATGACACTCGGTACCCAGGACCTGATGTATCGCCGTCGTGGCGGCGCCGCATCAGGTCATGGCCTGCCGGCACACCGGCAGGCTTTACCCGCCACTTGTGTTGTTTCCTTATAATCTTGTGCGCAGGAAAATTAATACTCAGTGGTTTTCAGCCTGGTGGCGCTAACTGGTTGCCAGGTGACGCTCAGTTCGTGGTAGATGGTGCACAAGCACCATCTCATATATGTGAACCTCCACATGTGCCGGCCTCAGTAGATACACTGGCTTATCAACAGTAGTATATCAATATAAAACTACATTCGTGTCAAGAACTAGCTGCGATGTGGGCGTCTCGCGACTGCTCGTATCCTCGTCATTTATTGTCAGATTGCAGTATTAGCATTTTCCAAGGAATCGTTTGGAACATTCGCGGCTCCATAGATCGCTTTGTGTTGCCAGCCGTGGTGAACTAGCCAATCGCGGCTGTGACTGAGCAAGTCGACGCGCTCTGTAAGGGCCTTTAACGGATAATGCGTCATGCGTTGGCGGGTAGGTATTTGGAGCGTGACTCGTGCCGGACGCTTGACTCGATCCGACGCGCGTCACCTGGAAAGACCGGTCTGGTCACGGTGCTAGTGGTGTGCCGCCAGTGGCCATCCTCGAGTACGGCAGTGTGTCCGGCTGTGGTCGAGCTCAGGCTGGTGTGGCGCCGGCGCAACTCTGTCAAATGGTGACCGCAAACCATACACTTCCCCCCCCCCCCCTCCCCCCCCGCGAGGATGGCAACTGGCGGCACTGGTCAGCCTGAGCTCGACCACAGCCAGACGCACTAGCGTACTCGACACAGTATAATGTCCCAACGCCACCGTCATGATGCTGTGCCGGTCGTTCTCGCACATAGCAGAGACCACAGAACACTCTCCATGCCGCCAACTACAAGCCACGCAAATGTATACACCGACCCAGTGCATATCTCAATATATATATGTACCTGTCTGCCGAGCTTACCCCAAGACACCGACACAACTGGAGCAACTGGAGCTCGATAAAGTGATTTGTGAGGAAATCAGTAGAAACTTTCAGAGGAAATGCCTTATTCTTGGTGACTTTAATCTAAAAGGATATGAAAATGTTGGTGTTGGCTCCCCATCATGTAAACTGTTTAGGAAATGCCTTGAAGAGGACTTGTTCTTACACCATGTAATGGAACCAACCAGGCAGGGCTCATTCTTGGACCTTGTCTTCTCAGATTTAAGTGATTTAGTTCAAGACTTGATTGTAGGAGAAACTCTGGGAAGAAGTGACCATAACATAGTGAGATTTAAGGTACAAATAGCAGGGACAATCAAGGATAACTTGGCAAAGATTCCAAATTTTAACAGAGCAGAATTTGACTCCATGAGAGAGGCTTTAAGTGCTATAAAATGGGAAGAATAATTTTTTGATTTAAGTGCCTGTGAAATGTGGGAAAAGTTCAAATCTTACTTGAGGGAAATTCAGATTAGACATGTCCCCCAAAAGCAAAGGCGCAAAAGAAGGGTAGGAAAGCCAGCATGGCTTACACCAGATTTGAGGAGATCAATTAAGGCTAAGAAAGATGCATTTAGAGTATTTAAGGAAGCTTCAAATATCGTAAATCTAAGGTCGTATCAAAAAGCTAGTGATGCTGTGAAGCAGAAAACCAGAGCAGCAAGGCGAGCAAAAGAATTGGATTTGGCTAGGAACTGTAATGGGGACAGTAAGAAGTTCTTTAGTTTCTACAAGCTAAGTAAAGTTTCAAGCACAATTGGTCCACTGGACGTAAATGCGACTATATTGAGTGAGGATGGTGAGATGGCTGAGGAGCTAAGCAAGCAGTTTAAATCAGTGTTTACAGTGGAGGATGTGACAAATTTGCCAACCGTGAACCACAGTTCAGTGACAGGTGATCAGATACACGATGTTGATTTCATTGATAGTGATGTTGTTTTCAATTATATCAGAAAAATAAAGCCAAACAAGGCAGCAGGACCTGATGGAATTTATGCTAGGGTATTGCGGGAAGCTGAAAAGGAACTGGCAATCCCACTTAGTATAATATTTTGTAGATCAGTTTCACAACATGAAATTCCAACAGATTGGAAAAGGACAAATGTAGTTCCTATTTTCAAGAAAGGAGAAAGAGGGAAAGTTGAAAATTATAGGACAGTAAGCCTCACATCCCTAGTCTGCAAGGTAATCGAATCAATTATCAAAGATATAATAGTTAGTTTTCTGGAAGGAAGCAGATTGATTCAAGATACTCAACATGGGTTTAGAAAAGAAAGATCGTGTCTCACAAATCTCTTGGACTTTTTAAATTTTGCTACAGAACAATTTGATCAGGAAAATCAGGTTGATGTAGCATATCTTGACTTTAGTAAGGCCTTTGACAAGGTACCCCATAAACGGTTAATGATGCAGCTTCAGGTCCATGGCATTGCAGGTAGCATCCTAAAATGGATTGAGTTGTGGCTTTCAGATAGACAGCAGAGAGTGATGCTAAATGGTACAAAGTCATCATGGCAAAATGTTCTTAGTGGAGTCCCTCAGGGGTCGGTACTGGGGCCACTGTTGTTCATTATATTTGTGAATAGCATTGAATGTGGCCTAAGCAGTAAGGTTTTGAAATTTGCGGATGATTTGAAGATCTTTAGGGCAATAACAGGGCACAATGAGCAGGTTTTGCTGTATAACGACTTAGACGAGCTTGTGAAGTGGTCCGAAAAATGGCAAATGAAGTTTAATTTTGATAAGTGCAAAGTCATGCATGTAGGTAGGCAGCATATGAAGGCGCCATACTTGATGGATGGCCAAGTACTATCTGTGACTCAGCAGGATAAGGACTTAGGTGTTATTTTGAACACAAAATTGGGGGCATCAGAACAGACCAAAGAAGCCAGGAAGATGGCACTAAGAATGCTTGGGGCGATACAGAGGAATGTGTCATACAAAAGTGAGGAGGTCATCAGGAAGCTTTACTGTGCATATGTCAGGCCACATTTGGAATACTGTGTCCAAGCTTGGTCCCCTAGTTATGAGAAAGATTGTTGGCTTTTAGAGAGAGTACAAAAGAGGGCAACAAAAATGGTTAATGGTATAGGCAACCTGGCATATGAGGAAAGATTGAAGAAATTGAATATGTTTTCACTTAGATATAGAAGGCTGAGAGGAGATCTCATCGAGGTTTTTAAATTTGCTCATGGTCAGGAACAGGGATATCTCAGGGAAATGTTTGAATTTAACAGAAATGATGCAATTAGAGGTCATCAATTCAAAATTAAAGTTAATCACAGTAGGACAAGGTTAAGACAGTCTTTTTTCACCAACAGGGTAGTAGAACACTGGAACCAGCTGCCAGGAACAATTGTCAGTAGCAACACACTGAACATCTTTAAAAACGGCATAGACAATCATTATAAGAATGCAAGGCTTGTTTTTCTGTATTCCAGGGAGGGTTGATTGACAGATTTGGTGGGCAACTGGTCCAGTGTACAAAGTGCAACCAAGAAGGGCCCTTGTGGCTCATAGTTGCAGTGATCTTTTATGTCTTTATGTCTTTACAAGCATATATACCTGGGTTACCTATACAGTATACTGTGAGCGGGTTGCCCTGTGTCGTCTACAGCAGCCACCGCGAACATCCCCGTGTGACGTGACCTCTCTGACTCTGAAAAATACCATGAGCGTATTTTGGACTCGTCCAGTCGGAGCACCCATGCCGGTAATGTTTCTTTTTTTTCCGGTACGTCCAGGTGCGTCCCGGAGAACCTTATACGAAGGCATAATCAAGTCCGTCAAAACGTATCACTGCATACAAGTCCAAACGCGTTACCGCACACAAGTCCAAACGTATCACTACACACAAGTCCAAACGAATCAGTACACAAAAGTCCAAACATATCACCACACACAAGTTCAAACGCATCACCACACAGAAGTCCAAACGTATCGTCACACACAAATCACAAAACCGCGAGATTCGCTGCCACCTACACAGTCTAGATGAGACCGTCCCAGATAAAGAGCTAGCCTCACCAATGCTCCACCCGGCGCTCCCTGCTACACCAGATCATGGTGTGTCCTACCCGGGGCTCTCTGCTACACCAGGCCACCTACGTCCCACCCGGGGCTCTCTGCTACGCCAGGTCACGTATGTTCCACCCACCCGGCGCTTTATGCTACACCAAACCACCTATGTCCAACCCAGGGCTCTCTGCTACACCAGGTCACGTATGTCTCACCCACCCGGCTCTCTCTGCTACATCAGGCCACGCATGTCCCACCCTGCGCTCTCTGCTACACCAGGCCACGTATGTCCCCCCGGTGCCTTTTGCTACACTAGGCCACCTATGTCCCACCCAGGGCTCTCTGCTACACCAGGTCATGTATGTCCCACCCAAGGCCTTTGCTACACTGGGCCACTTATGTCCCACCCAGGGCTCTCTGCTACACCAGGCCATGCATCTTCCACCTGCGCTGCTAGCCATCACGGCTAGCTGACCCAGCAATGCACCACACCTGGAGTTGTTTCTGTACCTTGAAGCAGGTCACAGGTCAGAATTATGTAATACATAATTCTGACACTACCCTACTTGTCCGGGCTCAAATGCAGGTAACTGACCTGACCACGCGTCTCAGCGAGAGTGCTCCTGTATCCAGTAACAGGTAACTAATGAACTGAGATGATGCAGTCCACCCGGGATGCTGCATCACACCCCTCCCCAGTGGAGGTAACTGACCTGACAACTCGCCTCGGCGAGAGTGCTCCTATACCCAGGAACGGGTAGCTAACTAGCTGACGGGGTACAGTCCACCCGGGATGCTGCGTCATCCCGCCGCAGTGGAGGTAACTGGCCAGACAATATCCGCTCACGGCCACCTCCTGCGCTGCCGATGCAGGGCGCCCGGACAGCGCGATTGGCTCCCCGGGCATGATGGATGACCGAGACGGCGTATCACGAGCTCCATTGGAATGCCGCGCATTGAAATGAACACATTGTGCCCAGTCAACTTGGTGATGGCTTATGTTCGTACCATTCAACAAACGCAAATATACTATGCGACGTATTCTACGCGATATTGCGCACTAGCGTAACATTTCTGATTCGCATCCGGTGAAATGGCTAAAATGCCAATAAAACATACATTGGCAGCCATAAAATGATTTAAAGCCCTTCAGCATACCCATTACCTTGGAATAATTTGGAAATATTATGCGGTGACATGGCCATGACTCCAGACATGCCGGCGCAATGGTCCGCCATCATAGCACGATCCTGCCGTCGGCACCGGCTCAACTTAGTCATGAAGTCCGAATGTCTTGTTCTCTCACTATCACCAAAGCATTTGTGTCTGTGCGAGGGCTGAAATACGATGAAAGCAAAAAGGGTAGCTGACAACGGCCAGGTCCCAGTCGGTATGCGAAGCTGACCCAGCCAGGATCCAGCCGCTAACCGCGTAGCTGACAACTGCCAGGACCCGGCCGGTATGCGAAGCTGACAGCCGCCAGGACCCAGCCGGTATGCGAAGCTGACAGCCGCCAGGACCCAGTCGGTATGCGAAGCTGACAGCTGCCAGGACCCAGTTGGTATGCGAAGCTAACAGCGGCCAGGACCCAGTCGAAATCCTTAGCTGACAACGGCCAGGACCCAGCTGGCATCTGTAGCTGACCCAGCCGGGATCCAGCCGGTAACCGTAGCCGACAACGGCCAGGACCCATCCGGTATCCGTAATAGTCATCGTGTTTTGTTTTCCATCGATGCCCGTCTCGAGTCTATCCCCTGACAGTTTGTTCGGTGGCCTGTTCCGTGTTCTGTTCCGTGGCCTGTTCCGCGGCCTGTCTCGTGGTCTGTTCTGCGGTCTATCCTGTGGTCTGTCCAGCAGTCTAGAATACCGCATCAGACAACGCTGGGAGGTGGCGGCTGAGCCTGCCTGCCGGCACCCCCCGGCCCACAGCCAGCCGGCGCATTGTGCGAGCCCAGCACAGTCATCGTCGCCAGCCGGTGGCATTTGTCAACAGGCAGGATCACTCCGGCCGTCCCAGTCCAGAGACCAGGAGACCCAGAGAGGTGGTCGGACATTGTAGGTGGTTGCCGGCGAAATCGGTACAAACCAACATAAACTGACGGTGAGAGAGCGGGAGATACAGGGACTGGGACTGGGCACTGGGACATACAGGTATGTACATACTAGCATAGACTGCCGGGGAGGCAGCGGCACATGGGGACAGATTGGAATAGACAGGTGTGTACAAACCAACATAGATCGAAGGGGAGATAGCGGGCACATGGGGACAGACTGGGACAGATAGGTGTGCACAAGCCAACAGGGACTGTCGGGAACTGGGAGTTGGAAAGAACCAGTACGCACAGCACATGACTGACATGGCTAGTGAGAATCGGACAAAAACAACATGGGCGCACTGGGATTCATCGCATGCCACCAGCGGCGTCAGGGACGAGCGATGCGAGCTAGTGCAGTGATAAGCGCTAGCCTGAGCGATGTAGATCCAGTATAACCAGCAGACGACGATGGAACCAGCAAGCAAGGACCAACACCAGCTGCATCTCGGCAACAGGGACCAATACCAGCCGAGCCTCGCCAGCAGTGACCAATACCAGCCGAGCCTCGCCAGCAGGGACCAATACCAGCCGAGCCTCGCCAGCAGTGACCAATACCAGCCGAGCCTCGCCAGCAGTGACCAATACCAGCCGAGCCTCGCCAGCAGGGACCAATACCAGCTGCACCTCGCCAGCAGGAACAAATACCAGCTGTACCTCGCTATCAGAGACCAATGCCGGCCACACCTCGCCAGCAGGGACCAATGCCGGCCACACCTCGCCAGCAGGGACCAATACCAGCCGCACCTCGCCAGCAGGGACCAATACCGGCTGCACCTCGCCAGCAGGGACCAATACCAGCCGCACCTCGCCAGCAGGGACCAATACAGGCTGTACCTCGCCAGGAGGGACCAATGCTAGCCGAACCTCGTGAACCACAGACGCGCCCTGTCACAAAGGCGTTATTAACGACATTACTTGACTAATGAAGCCTCACACCACCGCCGGCCATGCTGTGCGGCTGTGAGGCGGACCGCTGCGCTCCCCATAAATCGCCTGTTTTAAAAGAGTTTCTGCCATAGAAGCAATTAAGTGGACATAAGGCGGGAATTTCTTGCGCCAAGTGGGTTCTTGCGGTGGGCCTAGTCTGTGTTATCGCCTGACATCCAGGACGACCAGATGATGCCAGATAACACTGACTGTCTCTTCGGTGGCCCTGGGCTGGGTTCTGATGCAGAACCCCGTGGAACCCATGCTGGAGTTGGGGTGGAGCAAAAAGGATTGGGTTGACCCATGTAATACCGCTCTAAAGGCAAACTTTGGCAAACACTGAAATGGCTTGAGCCCTCAGAGTTAGGAAACTGCGCATGCGTCATGAGTGAGATTATGTGCCGTGCATGTGCCAGGGCAGGGCCAGCCAGTCGGGCTAGCACAGCTCACCAGCGCGGCCGTACACAGTGGGCCAGCGGGCCCAGTACTGCGCCTCCCGGCCAGAGGTGTGGTGGACCAGCGGGCCCAGTACTGCGCCTCCCGGCCAGAGGTGTGGTGGACCAGCGGGCCCAGTACTGCGCCTCCCGGCCAGCAGCGCTCCTATCACTCCCAGACAGAGGTGTGGTGGACCAGTGGGCCCAGTACTGCGCCTCCCGGCCAGCAGCGCTCCTATCACTCCCGGACAGAGGTGTGGTGGACCAGCGGGCCCCAGTACTGCACCTCCCGGCCAGCAGCGCTCCTACCACTCCCGGACAGAGGTGTGGTGGACCAACGGGCCCCAGTACTGCACCTCCCGGTCAACAGCGCTCCTATCACTCCCGGACAGAGGTGTGGTGGACCAGCGGGCCCCAGTACTTCACCTCCCGGTCAACAGCGCTTCTATCACTCCCGGACAGAGGTGTGGTGGACCAGCGAACCCCAGTACTTCACCTCCCGGTCAACAGCGCTCCTATCACTCCCGGACAGAGGTGTGGTGGACCAGCGGGCCCCAGTACTGCACCTCCCGGTCAACAGCGCTCCTATCACTCCCGGACAGAGGTGTGGTGGACCAGCGGGCCCCAGTACTTCACCTCCCGGTCAACAGCGCTTCTATCACTCCCGGACAGAGGTGTGGTGGACCAGCGAACCCCAGTACTTCACCTCCCGGTCAACAGCGCTTCTATCACTCCCGGACAGAGGTGTGGTGGACCAGCGAACCCCAGTACTGCACCTCCCGGCCAGCAGCGCTCCTACCACTCCCGGACAGAGGTGTGGTGGACCAGCGGGCCCCAGTACTGCACCTCCCGGCCAGCAGCGCTCCTACCACTCCCGGACAGAGGTGTGGTGGACCAGCGGGCCCCAGTACTTCACCTCCCGGCCAGCAGCGCCCCGATCACTAGCCAAACACGATGGGTCCGCCCTAATGCGTGTCACGTTCTCTCTTGGTGCCATGACGCTGCACTGAAACACAGAGCTCCTGCTTGTATGCGGGAGACTCGTGTGCCGAACATAATCAAATTGTGATGTCATGCAGCTCACTTCAGGTCCGGTGCGCCGCGTGTAGCAAACAATGCTATATATCCGTTCAGAAATATTGTGATTGGCAATGAGGTGAGCATAACAGGGGATGATCTTGTTGGTGCGTTGGGATTAGGTGCGCCAGCCCATGAATACTTCACACGGAGCGGAATGAATGCCTACACGTTTGGTATCACAGGGACAAAGCATCAGAAAGGCCCGGGGTCGTGACTATGAACCAAGAGGAAAATTAATAAGCCCAAGATGAGAGCCACCTACAGGACATGGCGATCAACTCACCAAACACGGTGGGACGATGTTGGTAGTGGTTTGGAGGATGCGACTCTCTCTCTCTCGGGACGAAACCAGGGCACCGCAGAGCGAAGGAGGTGGGAGTGGCCTAGAGAGTGCGAAAATAGATCGGCGTATAGAACATTTCTGACAAGCTTTCCGGCTAAAACTAGTTTTGTCAATGCCATGTGCTGGAACTGGTAGCAATGAACTTAAACTACCTTAACCCTCCCAGTCTTTCCGGTCATATCCTCACACCCCGTCTCGGAGGGGGGGAGGGTTGACACCCCTCCCCTCTAATCTCCAAACTAAGCGTCGCACGAAAACGAAAGAGGTGTCGTCGGAAAGTGCTCGACGAGTGGGGCCAGAAACCAACCCCAAAATTGTATCACCAAAAAGCGACGTCACTAGTGGGCCCAGGTTTTCATGACCTACATCATGTTTTTGGCTGTGGGGAGTTTATTTTGGGGGAGATTTGAAAAACAAAAATTATTCTGAATAAAAAAATGATGGTGAAATCGACAATCGCCATACAATTTTTGCCCTCCCAAAAATAAAAATGTTATTTTTTAAAATTTCAATATTTTGAGTTTTAAATTTTCATTTATTTTTATAATGGGTAGAGCGGACCGAAAAGCGCTTTTCGAAGTCAACTTGCATCCATGCAAAATGCTTACTTTAGTCAGAGTCTTCAGTAGTACAGAATCTTCGATTTTAGCCCTAAGGGGCAAATATGCAAAACTAATAAGTAATCAAAAACGGAAAAATCAAAAAATTATCTGGTGCGTTTTGTTTCGTCCCTAAAGATAAGCAAACTCTTAAAATTACATTACAATATCTTTCTCCATTAAAGCGTGACGACTGGTTGAACTTTTCTGGAGGTGACCTCACTTGAACTTACTAACTCGTTGACCCTAGATGACCTGACCTCAAAATTTTCACACAACATGCCAAATTGATGTGGGAAAAGGTATGCCAATTTTTGGCGCGGTGCCGTGCGCCGCTCATTCACTATCCGCGGAAAACCTTAAAGGGGCGCACATCAACCCCCTCTCCTGAGACGGCGCGAGTTAAGCTGACAAGGGTGTGTGTGTGTGTGTGTGTGTGTGTGTGTGTGTGATTAGGGTTTTAGGGCGCACCGACCATGGTAGATCGTTTAGCGTCCATAGCAGAACAGAGAACTACTTAGTCAGTGCCATGTATGAGTATTGTGGTTGGGTGACTTGTTTTTACTGACTTCAATATATTATCAAAAATCCCACTTTCCTAAAGTATCGACACACCTTTCCCAAGCAGTCCGAGTCGTCTCGAAGGAGACTGGGGAATGTCCTGTTGGATCCTGGGTACTGGGCTCTCTCCTGTGCGTAGTGCTGACATGTGAGAATGTGATGTACCGTTAGTGGATAATTGCCTCGTGAGCACACTTGCTTGTCTTCATTTATGAGGAGGTGGCAGTGTGTGGTGTATGTGTGTCCGATTCGGAGTCGTGCCAACGCCACCTCCTCCGCTCGTACTTTCTTGAAAGACGAGAGCCAGTACCCTACTCGTGGTTTGATTTCTTGGAGTTTGTTAGTGCCTAGGGCATCCCAGCTGCTTTTCCATTTCTCATGCATGTATTCTGAAATCAATGGGTATATATCCCGTGAAGGGAGAGGCGGGGGGGGTGCGAGTGCATATTTTCTGTGCCGCTCGTTTCGCCGCTGCGTCGGCGAGTTCATTCCCCTTAATGCCAACGTGGCTTGGGATCCAGCAGAAGGAAACGAATCTCCCTCCTCGTTTAAGTAGGGTGAGCCGATATAAGATGCCCCGCAGAAGATCCTGTGGATTGAAACTTTTCAGTGCCGATAGGCTGCTCAAAGAGTCGGACAGGACAACACATGAGCAGTACTCACTGACTTCAATGAAGCATAGCGCCTTGAGGATCGCAACCAGTTCCGATGTATAAACCGATTCGTTTGACGGAAGCGAGAAGAACCTCGTGACGGATCCGGTGACGAACGCGTATACGACACTGCTTTCCTTTTGAGCCGTCTGTATATATCAGGGTGCGTCCGTCGTACGTGGCTATGCGCTCCAGCGCATTTAGCCTGAACAGTTCGGTGGGGACATCACCCTTCTTGGACGTACAGAGGGCCAGGTCTATTTCTGGCGACACTCATTTCTTGGGTGGTATCTGCGATCGGTCAGCAATACTAATTCCACGTATACGGATACCACTTGTGCAAGTTGGTCTTTGCACGCTCACGCAGAATGGTTCAGACATTGCCTTCCGTCCTCCGTGGAACAGTGTCAATAGACGGCGAGAAAACACCGCGTCATACGTTGGGTGTAGAGGATATTTCCTCAGTTTACACGCATAGCGAAGGCCAAGCTTATCGCGTCTCAATGCCAGGTGCGGCTCGTGCGATTGGAGGCTTGCTATTGACGAAGTTCTGAATGCGCTGGTTGCAATGCGTGAGGCTGCATTGTGGACCGTATCAAGTATGCGCTGTCTGGGGGTGCTGGCGCCATCATACACAAAACAACAATAGTCAAGCTTAGAGCGGATGAGCTGCCGGTGCATCTGTAAAAGTGTTGCACGGTCTGCTCCGTAAGTTGTTCGTGCCACACATTTCATGATATTAAAAGCTTTGAAACAGCGCTGGCGCAGAGATTTAAGGTGGTCACCGTATGTCAAACGGCTATCGAGAGAGACGCCGAGGAACTTGGCGGAAGGTCGCAGCGGGATTCGGTTTGCATATAGTTGAAGTGACATTTCGGAGTAGCACGACTGTCGACGACAAAAGCGTACAGCGACTGTTTTTTTCTGCGGAAAATCGAAGCCCGTTTCGGTAGCTCCAATCTTCAAGGTGATGTATGGCCAGCTGTAGCTGCAGGTTCAAAGATGGTGTACGAGAAGCGAAGAGCCAAATTGCGAGGTCGTCCACGAAGAGTGAACGTCCAATATTTTCTGGTAGTCTCTTTCCAATATCGTTGATTAGCACTCCAAACAGGAACACACTGAACACACTTCCTTGTGGAACTCCGCTCGTGAGCATGCATTTTCCTGATGACTGATTACCAAGTCGGACGCGGGAAGCACCGATTAGCTAAGAAGTTTTTGATGAAGACTCCCATGGGTCCTCTAACGCCACAGTCCCACAACTTCATCAAAATGCCGTGACGCCAGGCGGTGTCATAGGCGGCCTCCACGTCGAAAAACACTGCACCTACGTGCTTGTGATCCTTAAAACCAGCACGGACAGCGGTGTCCAAAGCTAAAACATGATCCACTGTGGATCGTTTTTTCCGGAAACCGCACTGGGCATTTAAGAAGAAATCCTGTTACTCTAAAAACCATGTTAGACGCATATTTACCATTTTCCCATCAATTTACAAAGCGACGATGTTAGCGAAGTGGGTCTGTAGTGGAGGAGATGACAAGATGTGGCGACAAATTTGAACTTTACTCGAGTAATAAATAATTTATATCCTATGAATTCTTATTTCTCCTTTTTCGTCTGACATGAAAAAGGAGTATTATAAATCCTGTTGCTCTAAAAAAAAACCATGTTAGACGCATATTGAACATTTTTTCCCAACAATTTGCAAAGCGATGATGTCAGCGAAATGGGTCGGTAGTGGAGGAGATGACAAGATGTGGCGACAAATTTGAACTTTACTCCAGTAATAAATAATTAATATCCTATGAATTCTTATTTCTCCTTTTTCGTCTGACATGAAAAATGAGTATTAACCCTCGCAGTGCGGGTGTCATTTTGACTCCGCCTAAGACTTGGATTAGTTGTACTGTTGTATCGGTAGGTTTATGCCGTTCAGGACACTGCTTTGACATTTGAGTAAGCTTCCCAGAAGTGACGAGCGTACATTGTGTAAACAAACCTTAGCTACTTTCATCAGCAAACCATGCATGATAAAGTCAAACGTGAAATATGAATGCATAAGCAAATGATCATGGAAAATGCAACATTAAAATGTGGCCTCAGAACAGGGCGCCAGATCAAATGAAGCGTCAATGTAAAACAAATTCCTTCTGGGTGCACAATTATCTGAGTAATGAGTATCTTTGACCACCTTGGGAGTTTGTATTATCAAACATGTGAAACAACTTGGTTTTGGAGAAAACAACAACAACCAGGGTTCGAAAACGACGACGATGATGGGTGGCAGGCAGAACCTCGACATTGACCTGCTTGACCTGGCCTGCAAGGTCACCTAATAGAGGTAGAGAACACGTGCAAAGTACCTCTGAAAGGTAAAGGATGGATCAATATAATGCCGTCCACTGCATCTATATATCTTGCTTAGAGCATAAGCTAAGAGGGGAGCGGTGATCCAAATGACCCTCCTACACTGTGATACGGATAAAATGATATCACACTGCGAGGGTTAAGAACGGCTGCAAAATATTTGGAACTGGTGAGCACCGTGTTACTACAGCGAAAATCGAGTTGGTCTCCAAGTACGATAAATATTGCTGAATGGCCTGAAGACGGGTGAAATAGCGACAGACAGTACGTTAGGCGCCTATAATGTAAGCCAAACCCTTGTGGACCAATTGTAAATGTTCCATGACATCAACCGTGGCTCATGTAGGTGGGTACCCATGTACCTAAAAGTAGCGTGCACCCTAATATGGAATGAATCAATGTACATAGAGGTTAATTACGTACATCAACCTTAGCATAAGTAGTGCGCATGTCCATACAGACAGGTGGCGTGCCATTGCAGAATGACTGTGGGATAGTATGTTTTTTTCAGTCTGGTGTTTTCATGCAACGACCATAGGCGTAATGTTCATTTTCAATGAAACAAATTGAAAGACCTATTTTCCTTAAACTCCAATGGTGGCGAAGTCAATGCTGGTATATAAGAATTTGCTAGGAAGTTGCGAGTAACCGTCAGGTTAAATTTTCAACTTGGGAGAGGCGCACGTCTCATTGGTGGATTGATTTTATTCGTACTGAGCAATTAATTTTATCTCAATTTAAAGAACACAAATATATTCGCTAAGGTAATTTTGTTTGCAAATGGTTCCCAGGAACCATGAATAAATATTGTTTTTATATTCGTGCTTCATTTTTTCATAATAAAGTAGAGAAAACTCAACCATCATGAAGGACTGAACCATCATGAGAACCACTCAACCATTTGGTCAGCTTGAACCAATGAGTGGTCAAGATTAGTGTCATTCAGGCGGTCCACGACTATTATGGTGGGGTTCTTTCGACCTAAAGCTGTAGGGGGCCGGAATCCGCCCCCATCTATAAGATCTCGCAATCTATCCGACCGATTTCAAAGCTGAATAGTACAACGAATCATATTGGTCTAATCTAAACTCTTAGGAGGTCAAAATTTTACATATTTTGCAATGACGAAGTCAGAAGGCAACAAATTGGGAAAGATTGATCACACTTATTTGGGGCTGTGTTTGTATTTCATACCGGTAGCATTGTGTATGGTTGGCTATAGCACATTTGATGGCTTTATATCCACATGTAAAACAGCCAATGGCGAGCAGGAGCCTAAGAAGCGGGTGGGGATAATTTGCCCTTTGTGGCTGGTCCCTTCGCAGTCAGTGTCGCACATACCCATTGTTTTGCCATTCTTACATAACATCAATACTTAAAGTGTTTTGTTTGTTTTTGGGGTATCGCCAGGGAATTTCAAGGGAGGATCCTGAGAGGTCCGTGTGGGAAGGCTGCTACAATTATTGGCCATTCGGACAATCCCTTGGCTCCACCACTGGGTGTGATTTCCTATACTCATTTGTTCTAAGTTCACTTCACCCCCTCCTTGATCCGTCATTGGTGCAGCGTCACCCTCGCCGCGCCAAGTTGCTTGTAGTGGTTTGAGAATTTCCTGAATACCTCTCGACATCTCCTGGACCCGCCATTTGGTAAATATTCTGGCTCAGCCACAACTTTTGATGCGTTACTACTGTTTGTCCTGAATTCACCCCACTCTCCCAACTTTTCGTTTGGAACATCAATTATACCGCTTCCAGAGACCCGGCCACTTGTTGCCAATGTTTGTCTCCACCTGGAACCGCCCCTGACATGATTAGGCTGAAAATAATATTTTCCAAAGGTAAGCAAGGTAACATAAGCAGCTAAATTCCAAAATATACTCCCATGAGCAGTAAGACAATGAAAATATTCAGATGTATGTCCTATTGTTTCAGACTTGTTGTCATTTACTTCACTATTAACATCATATGCTAACATTTATAAGCTTCATGCGCAACAAAATACGCGAACACACACACCATGCATTACATCTGCATAATTCGATTGTAGGTTGAATTAGCCATGGGAAGGAACGGATCGGAATGAGCTGGACTTGTTGCACGAAAATACTTTCGTATTTCTAGAAATTTAGTCAAAATATCAACGCCAGCAAAACTTCACCGTAATGAGCAAATTACGCATACTACACGCACATTTAACCATGCATGTAATCGCATCAGCCACCCTCAAGACTATTAAAGCAGCATCTTAACTTCTCTTGCCACCACTCATCTTGTCATCATAATGCATCAATCAACGAATCTAGCAAATCAAGGAACGGCAGCGCACTGCTGCTTCTCAAATACCCTGAATAGCAATCGCTTCCTCAAATTCCCTTTCATACAGAAGTAGTGCTTTCAAAACTGCAATACTAAGATGCCAACCGTCGCATAATATACGTCTTCCTACTACAGCAGCATGACTTACAAAACCATTATATGCAAACCCAATAAAGCCTTCTTTTTCCAAATATAAAGTTACCAACTCCAGCTAAAGACCTCAACCATTTCTCTACGGTACTACGGTACTAAATATTTTAGCGTGTTCACAATCACATAGCTTGTGTACTAACGATTCCCCTTCCCGTTGGCATCTTCCACCTACGTCAGAATCCAAAACCTTGATGTGATGCAATAATTAATCGGTAGCAAGTGCATTAGCTATAATTTTGTACATTTCATGCATTGCATATATTTCATGCATTGGATATATTTCATGCTGAACAGAAATTGTATTCCTGTATATAGTGTTTGTATATAGTGCATCACGAGAATCATTCATGTGCATATTCATGCAATGATACAGTGTTTGCACCTGCATAGCATGCAAATGCATCATTCAAATGATATAACTTTTTCCAAATCCCTCCAAAATGTTTGGACTATCTTTGTGTTTACTTTCAGGATGTTTTATGTGAAATAACCTAGCACCACGACAAGCCTCAAGTACGCTTGAGACATACTGGTGTATAATCGACTCACAAAACATTACGGTGTCCTATTACATGTCCAACTTCTTGGAAAACTTCGAATTAAGCGAACATAATCAAATATCTTCACCCAAGCTAGTAATTTATGTTCTACCTGATGAAATGTCAATACATCACCAAAATCACCAAATAGTCCTCTTATGTATTGAATACATTTCTTTTTCCAGCTCAAAAATAGCTTCACAAGCCATTGGTTTTCTCGATCTACCGTGTCTTGACCTTTTTACTGTATATTTGTTGTCTTTTTGAGTTTGAGAAATCAATTGCACTGGGAACCGATCAGTTGCTGGATTCGAGTTTTAGATAAAGTTCGAATACCCCCGTTTTTCCAGATTTGTTTCCCATAGACGCCGACGTCTGCAGTTATTTTCTTCGTCGACATTCTCGCAAACTCAGTATTGCAGTCATTGATCGCCATTCGCGTATGATAACTTACTTTTGTGAGGAACACATTCTCCGGCAAGTAGGTCGGCTGACACAGTCAAAAATTGTCACTGTCCTTACGCAATTTGCCGGGGTGTTTGGGCATTTTAAAGCTTCGCAACAGCCTACGTTTTAAGCGTCCACTTTCTGTCAGTCTCTGCCCTCGGCTCTCTCAAGCTGACTCATAAACAAAGGGCTGCGCCTGTTCCAAGCCAACACTATTGGTGTAATCACGACCGTCTCAGCCGCAGTGACCTTGACACCGCAATAAAGTAATCAATCAGCGTACGGCGTCAGCAGGGAGGGCACACAAAATCTGCAAATGCCCTCGCTTCATTGTAGAAATAGATTTACAGGTGCCCATTTAGTTCATCGCAAGAATGTTGTCAACAATTCGACAAAAGAAAGAAATCGGACGGTAAATATCGAAGGTATACACGTCCGTCAACGCGGAACTCAGCGCCGTCGTCACCAGACTGCATGCGAAAATACCCTTACGTACAAAAGCGCACGGGTCATTTTGTTATGCGAGCGGGACGCCGACACTTTACATGGCGGACGCAGTATCAAGGTATTGTCTTTTTTAACTTGAAGATAAAAGCATGGAGCGTGTTTTGACCATAGGTCGCAATAATGTTCCACTTAAACTTGAATGGGCCATCATCTACCCGCCCTAGCGTACATGCTATCCCATTGCGTCACACAACCACAGCTTAAGCACGTTGTGAAAGCTCCACAAGCCGGAGGCCGAGTGACATGTGCCGCTGTTCCCGGTGTCATTATGCGACTCCGAAGCCACCTCGCGCCGAGAGGCGGAGCCCGCGGACGAGCAACAGGTGGCGCCTTTCTCGGTGTCATTATGCGACTCCGGGGCCACCTTGTGCACCGAGCGGCGGCTCCGTAATCGCTGGAAAGTGAGAGTTGCAACTGCAAATGACAGTGAGCGACTTTCATCTGACGTGCAGCATGCTAGCGGCTCGCAGCCTTGCTCTGGCATGACGTATGAATATAATCCCTTCGCGTTTGTCCCCAACTAACTGACAGTGTGAGCCTCGCTTTGATGATTTACTTGGATTTACTTGTTACTTGGAATTTTGTTTGGTGCGGGTCACACAAGGATTATCATGGATGAATAATGTAGTGTTGTAGGCATTGCAGCTGCAACATGAACTTCAACGGCGGCAATCAACTGCCCACGGTCTATTTGAATAGTTTGCTTTACTTGGCGACACAAACTTTTCTGTCGGTAATACCAACCATGGAATTCGCAACAGGAACTTGTCTGGTAATTTTCAACCTGCACAACCTAGGTATATGCATATGCTAGCTCCAACAAATAACCGAAAAGAAATTATATCCGCCAATTTGTGTTTGGCAGTTGAAGCAATCCATCGATGGATGACTTAAATCGTTCTCATGACAGCTGGAGGAGATCTTGCGATTGATGCATTTGATGCAGGATATACAACAGCAGACCGATTGGAAAAGGATGAAGAAGCTATGTATATCCGTTGATTCTTCCTTCCGAGAAAAACCGTAAACATAATTGTTAAAAGACTGATTCCGCAACTTGGATAAAAGTCTAGATTGACGACTATCTTATGATTCAAGGGAAACATACTATTCTTCGAGAGGCCCGAACCAGCATGTATTTGAAAGAAAAACAAACATGCACTCTCAACTAAGCATTGAGGTGACAAGCCAGCATTTGGAAAAAAAAGTGGGCTATGCTCTTCGAATCCCCCATTGGATGGTCATCGACATAACGCTGCATTTTCCTGTCAACTAAATTTTTGGAAGGTGTCAACTATGGATCATTTCTCAACACAAAAAAAACATGCGAATTGTGTGATGACTTATGAAGGCAGTTTCAGCTACAACCACTTGTCTTCACAGGCACTCCGCAATTTTGTCGCCCCTGAAGGCTTGGAGAGGAATAAGACCGTCCACTGATCATTTAAGTTGGACGAACAGTAACAACATGACTAACTGCAAATATAGCACTGTACTAAAAAGTGGAGAAGACGTGGCATATTCTTTGCCGTCATTTTCACATGTCGTCGCTTCACCTCAGATGGAAAGTGTCCACCTAAAGGTTAGGTTTATTGCCTACATTGTGCATATTATATATATATATGCATATATATATATATATATATATATATATATATATATATATATATATATGTGTGTGTGTGTGTGTGTGTGTGTGTGTGTGTGTGTGTGTGTGTGTGTGTGTGTGTGTGAAATATATATACATCTACATTTATGCACGAGAGACCGTTTATAGTTGGTACACGGAATTGTTGATACAACAACGCTTACTCCAAAAGTATAAAGCCGGTGACCATGCCTTCCACGCATGTTGCTACTGGTACCCTCTTCTCGTGGCAAAAACAAGCGCAAATCATTTCGACTCGCGGCTGCGGATTGGTCAAGATGTGGTTTTTTAAAGCAAAAGTAAACTTTCAATGTCGGTGCTTCGCCATGAATTACTAATCTGTCGCCCAGTTGCTAACTTTTTAAGTGTATATTATCATTACCATGTTCTATTAGCTTTGCAACGGTGAACTGCTTTTGTCGTTTGTCGCAGCACCGTGCTCGTAATGTTCCAGATCATGTTGCAGCCTGCACCAGAAAACCTGCGGGGTAAATGAATACAGCCTGCATCAACTTAATCAGCCTGTATCAACATCAGCCTATATCAACGTTTTGGGGGCTGGTAATGAAATAAAACAACCACAGAATTGCCTATTGTGTTAAGGTGTTTGCTAAAGCTGTTTCAAGATGTTCTTATTCAATATTTATACCGGCATTTCTCACCGGACGGAAATCACCGAACGAAGGAAAAGGTGCAACTGCAGAATGAACGTTTGCATCTTCCATAAATGACATAAACCATGAGCTATGCTATGCCAGGACTCAAATCAGTATTATTGCTGAAAGTGTGAAATATGGTCCTTTCAGATGGCATAGACTGATGCCACCTATGGATAATCTATTTATTTAACTTACATTTTATCAACGTACCCTATCGTCAGTAACAACTTACCCCTATAGCGGGGTAAGGTGATGAACCGGTATTTGCGCCATGTTTTGCTCTCGGGTGGAAAGCCCAGAAGATGCGACGAAAAAAATAGTACCGGGGATGATACTAGAAGGTTTAGGCTTGGCGTAAGTGTGGCTATCTCCTCGCTACCCTTCCAAAGTGATAAGTTATCTTGAGATTCGCCAAAATTGCATCAACCACACCCGGTCTCCCCTACATGTATATATACAAGGGAGACCGGGTCTAGTTCATACAATTTTGGTGAAACTTAAAATAACCCATCACTTTGGAAGGGTAGCGATGAGATTGCTACACATTCGCTAAACGTAAATTTTATGTGTCAGTAACTTAATCTTCATGGGTATCGTGGCCTCGAGACAGTTTTCCCCGAGGGTTCCGGCAACTAAAGAGCCAACGAAGAGGGCTCATGGGTAGTTGAGTAGTTAATGTATCCATATCACTCAAAGGTGCCCATTCTGCCACAGGCAGTTTAAGATGCGTGCACCCCTTGCGAAAATACTGTTACATGCGACGCTGGTACATACCAGGTACCCTTGATATCTGCTCGCGTCCTATCCGGCTGCTTATGGCCCATTCTGTCGGCCCAGGGGCCCTCTTCGTTGACTCAGGGGCCCTCTTCGTTGGCTCAGAGGCCCTCTTTCCTGGAACGAGCTCTCTCCGCGAGCCGCTGACGCCGGCAGTACAGCTGCTTCAGCGGCGGCACCACGCCAGCTCGACCCCATTACTGCCGCTGGCCTGGTCAGTCGGCAGCGGCCACCGCCAGTGCAGCAGAACGCCGGCGCACCTGAGCAGGCGGCAGCCGCGCCCGTGCTGCCGTCTATCGACTGTCGGCGGCACTGAGGTGCGCCGCTGCGTGTCCACCGGCAGAGTACGTAGGACCGGGCCACGGACAGGTTGCGCGCTGTCGGTTCGCCTGCCGAGTGTTGCGTGCCACTGTGCTGCTCCGGCTGGGTAACCGGTGTCGCTGGGGTGTGACGCAGTGACAGACTGTGACCTGCGCCCGGCTCGGACTCGCCCAACGGTGCGAACGTCGACGACGGCGGCCTCACCACGGCGGCGTCGAACCGACGGAAGGGCGGCATTAACCTGTGTATCGATCGCGCACCAGTTCCCCTAAACACCTGCCGCCCAGCCCCCTTCGGCACCATCCTCACAACTGGGAGGCGTTTGCAGATCATCGAACGGATCGGGACAGAGGCCAGGGACTCGGTGACTGGCACTGGCTCGGTTGTCATGGTAACGTGCTGAACCGAACTAGCAACAAACTGACCGGTGACGATGCGCACGGCAATAGCGGGGGCGATGCGGGTCGCTGCGCTCGTCTGGTGGACGGCGGTAACGCTCCCTGCACTCATCGGCGAGGTCGTCACATCCCGCGTCGCTCTCGTCAACAACGGCTACAGCGGCCTGGTTGTCGGCGTCGACGAACGGGTCGACGTCCTCAAGTGTCACGACGTGCTCGACAGCCTCCAGGTGAGTGCCCTCTCGCTCAGCCATGAGATGTGCCGACAGCTTGGGAGCACTGTCGACCCATGCATGCCACCTGACACATTATACATCACTCTGCGGCACCATCAACTGCGCCATGTGAAAATGCGCCTCGACGACGTATTCCCGGGCATTTGCCCAGGTCAGAATAGCGCGAGCCGTACGTTTTTGCCGGCGGCTGCCGTCGAAAGACCGCAACGGGAGCAGAGGTCGCAGTCGGCGGTCGCCCGGTTACCAACTTGATGATCATTACCGGGCGAAACAACCGACTGGGCGCGCCGGTAGGGGCGTGGCGCGCTCCCGGGCCATGTCGGGTCAGCGCCGGTCAGCTGGCACCGACCCAGCGGGCCACCGCCTGTGGGTACATCGGCTGTGACGATACTTACCGCTGCTGCGGGCAGCGGAGTCCGCGACCTCTAACGTCCAGGTAATGCCACTACCGTACGCCAGGCGCCAGCGGCCACTTCACATCACACATCACACCTAATGTAGCATAGTGGATCATTAGTGGATCATGAGACGTGCAGTCGGTGCGAACATCACACCTACCGCAGCATAGTGGGTCATGAGGCCGCCTCTGTTCCGGTGTTCTGAATCAAATGACACGCACCCTACTCAACATTGTGTTGGACCATGCATATCGTTGTGTAAGTCACGAAATGAGTGGCCTGTGAATATTCAGTATCCATAGCTAACAATGTTCTTAAGTAATATATATTTCACTGACAGCAAGCTAGACATCAGCATGCCGACTGCGTACTGTTTCGGAGATGGTTTGAGCGTATGCCTTCCGTGTTAACAATATCGAACGCTTCTTCGGGTGATGCTGCGAACATGTAAGTAGTACAAGTGGGAAATATTTCAGGGAGGCAACAGCGCATTCGCTCCAACGGTGTTACGCGATCCAAGTGCATTATCTGGATTGCATTGTGCAAGGTCCGCCATCAGCTTTGCGGTATATTATTAGATAAGAATGAATATTCCTCAAGCATAGCCAAGCACAGCTGGTCCATCTGACTTGCTTGGGTTGAATTTCGGAGATCGGCATTGTGCTGAAAGTGCCTTTCATCCCTGGAAATGGTTTGATTGGGGCATTGCAAACAGCATGCCGAATGCGACACCCAATGTCGTGTCAGACAGCATGCCGAGTGCGGCATCCAGTGTCGTGTCAGACAGCATGCGGAGTATGGCACTCAATGTCGTGTCAGATAGCATGCTAAATACGGTACCCAATGCCGTGTCAGGCGGCATGCGGAGTGCGGTACTTAGTATCGCGTAAGAGCGCGGTAAGGTATGCGCATACTGGACAAGTGAACTTGCGCTGTGGAATTTGATATGATGCGATGATCCCTTGCGTAAGGTGGATATTCTGTGTGATGAATATTGGAACCTGAATCTGTGACCCTGACATTGCTGTCGAAAACTGACCATCGTGCTGCATACAGAACATCACTAGCTGTCCGCTGCCCAAATAATCGCAATAACAACAGCCGAACCAACTGCATGGCTTAGTGAATACAAACCACATAACCTATCACATCGACAGCCGGCGAATCGCCTCTGTGATGTGTACTGACGAAACTCCACCGTACATATATTTGCTTCTAGGGCCCCTTGCGTTACATGCGGTAGCCGCAAAGGCGCTGTGATCTGCACTGTAATCCGTGCTGTGATCCGCGTTGTGATCCGCACTGTGATCCGCACTGCACACACTTGTGCGCTTGTGGTTGAGCCGATACACCGATTGCATGAACGCTCGGAGCGCGGTTCTGGCATGTTATTGACGTCTACGAGTCCGACTGTGAGCATGCTGATCATGCGCACGAGCCACTACCAACCAGCTCCACAACTCGCGACTGGCACCGGCCACCAGCTGATCCAGCAACTGGCGACTGGCACCGGCCACCAGCTGGTCCGGCAACTGGCGACTGGCACCGGCCACCAGCTGGTCCGGCAACTGGCGACTGGCACCGGCCACCAGCTGGTCCGGCAATTTGCGACTGGTACCGGCCACCAGCTGGTCTGGCAAATGGCGACTGGTACCGTCCACCAGCTGGTCCGGCAACAGGCGACTGGCACCGGCCACCAGTTGGTCCGACAACTGGCGACTGGCACCGGCCACCAGTCTGCGACTGGCACCGGCCACCAGTTGGTCCGACAACTGGCGACTGGCACCGGCCACCAGCTGGTCCAGCAGCAACTGGCAACTGGTCCATTGGTCCGGCAACGGCAACTGGCACCGGCCACCAGCTGGCCAACGGCATCGGCCACTAGCTGGTCCAGCAAAAACCACTACTGGTCCGGCAACTGGCGACTGGCACCGGCCACCAGCTGGTCCGGCAACTGGCGACTGGCACCGGCCACCAGCTGGTCCGGCAACTGGCGACTGGCACCGGCCACCAGCTGGTCCGGCAACTGGCGACTGGCACCGGCCACCAGCTGGTCCGGCAACAGGCCACCAGCTGGTCCGGCAACTGGCGACTGGCACCGGCCACCAGCTGGTCCGGCACCAGTGTCCAGCAACTGGCGACTGGCCTGGTCCAGCAACCGGCAACACCGCACCAGCTGGTCCGGCAACTGGCGACTGGCACCGGCCACCAGCTGGTCCAGCAACTGGCGACTGGCACCGGCCACCAGCTGGTCCGGCAACTGGCGACTGGTACCGTCCACCAGCTGGTCCGGCAACTGGCGACTGGCACCGGCCACCAGTTGGTCCGACAACTGGCGACTGGCACCGGCCACCAGCTGGTCCAGCAACTGGCAACTGGCATCGGCCACTAGCTGGTCCAGCAACTGGCGACTGGTACCGGCCACCAGTTGGTCCGGCAACAGGCGACTGGCACCGTGCCCGAAACGTTTGGCTGCTACGCACACGATCGCCTCCGGTAGGTGCATCTCTGTGTGGCTGCCGTCCGCCCAGATTGGCAGAGTGGCAAATGGCACACGGCCGCTGGGACCGCACTCAATCACAGCGTTCGTCTCCGCCTGTGGGCTGACAGTCACCGCCATTCAGTCGCGCCGTCACATCGCCGACTGTCAGCTGTCATATCGCCGACTGTCAGCTGTCATATCGCCGACTGTCAGCTGTCATATCGCCGACTGTCAGCTGTCATTTCGCCGACTGTCAACTGTCGCCAGAAGCGGCACGGACGCTGCCAACTGGCCGGTGGCCGGTGCCTGTTATCACCATTGGTCTGGCGCTGACGGCTGTGTTGGCCCTCGTCAGCCGAGAACCGCACCGTCACCTGTCCTGCCAGGCGTGCCCCAACACACCTAGCTCCACCATCACCTCCCACCACCACCACACCCAGCTCCATCATTACCTTCCACCACCATCACACCCAGCTTCATCATCACCCTCCTGCACCACCACACCCAGCTTCATCATCACCTCCCACCATCACCACACCCAGCTCAATCATTACCTCCCACCGCCACCACACCCAGCTCCATCATCACTCTCCTCCACTACCACACCCAGCTCCATCATCACTCTCCTCCACTACCACACCCAGCTCCATCATCACCTTTCCTGCCGAGCTTGTCTACCACACCTGCTGTTTCGGGGAAGAGGTCGCTGTGTCGAGGTAGGGTCACCGCTGTGTGAGGGCAGAGATCATCCCGATCTGTGTCCGGGTAGGGTCACCGCTGTGTCGGGACAGAGGTCGGCCCATTCTGTGACGGGGCAGAAGTCGCCCCGCTCTGTGTCGGGGTAGGGTCATCGCTGTATCGGGGCAGAGGCCGCCCCGCACTGTGTCGGTGAAAGGTCACCGGTATGTCGGGGCAGAGGTCGCCCTGCTCTGTGTCGGGCTAGGGTCACCGGTGTGTCAGGGCAGCGGTGGCCCCGCTCTGTGGCGGGGCAGAGGTAGCCTCGCTCTATGTAGGGGCAGAGGTCGCCCCGCTCTGTGTCAGGGTAGGGTCACCACTGTGTCGGGGCAGAGGTCGCCCCGCTCTGTGTCGGACCAACTGCCCAGTTAAGCTGGCAATGAAGGACCGGAACTACACTGGCCGCGCGCCGGCGTGGCAGTTCAACTGTGGAAGGCTTCCGGTGGGGGAGGGGCGGCGAGGCAGGCCCACCGGCACCAGGGCGTTTCCCGGAACACGCCCTGTCGGCGCCGCCGGTGGTGAGCTCTCCGACACCGCCGGCGCAGGTGTGCGGATGTACAGAGGCGCCCGCTGTAGCGGTCGCGTACGGTACGGCGCGGCGAAAGGTGTGCAGAGGCCCCTGCTGTAGCGCCCGCGTACGGTACGGCGCTGCGAAAATTCCCGAGCACTGATTACACACTGCATCCCCAATTCCCTGCCAATGGCCCAATGGCATGTCAGTGGCAGTCCATCACCTCTCAGCAGATGCCGGTATGCCCGGTTTCTGTACCTCAGATGGCTTAGATCTGAGAAGCCCAGTAGTGCGTCCGGCTTCGGTGTTCTTGGGAGCAGTGGCCGCTAGAGATTCCATTAGCGACGGCTGTCTCGTAGCTCAGTAGTGCGTCCAGCGTGGGTGTTCTTGGTGCGGTGGCCGCAAAGATCCCAGTAGCGGCGGCTGTCTCCTTCCTATGTATCACATAATGGGTTGCATAGCCGGTTAGCGGCCGTCACCAGTTCTGTCCACCACGCCGGCAGCCATCACCAGCTCTGTCCACCACGCTGGCAGCCATCAGCAGCTCTGTCCACCACGCTGGCCGACTGGGGCGCTGCGCCAGCACCGCCGTTTCTCTCCGGCCACACCAATGTCGGCCGCCACGCAATGCTATCGCACGCCACATCAGCTATTAGCCGGGCAATCAAGCGCAGGGCGGCCGCGGCCGCCGGCTCCGCTCTCGGCTCGGCTCGGCTCGGCTCGGCTCGGCTCGGCTCGGCTCGGCTCGGCTCGGCTCGGCTCGGCTCGGCTCGGCTCGGCTCGGCTCGGCTCGGCTCGGCTCGGCTCGGCTCGGCTCGGCTCGGCTCGACCACCTGAAAATGGGTGAGACAGCTGCAAACTCGGCCGAGCGGCGTCGGTCACTAGAATACCAGAGCCACATGTATCCAAAGTCACTATCTGGTAAACAGCAACGAAGATCAGTGTCCGTAACAGCATCGACTGTCACAAGATAAGGTCATGTCTGGTGTTCAGTGATTGGATTAAAGATCATCTGGCTATCTGTCATCATTTCGTGACTATGCAATCTAGCAGCTGCATAGCTTAGTGCAGGAAGAAGTTAGAATAGTGTGTGGATCTGGGTGGAGGTGGGGAGGGGGTAGGCTGAGTGGATACGACTGAAGCAGTCAGCTGCACGGTCAGACCAAGTGACAAAGGTCACGGAGCTGTATCATACACGGATGCAGCAGACAGAGACCAAACAACCGTCTATGTGAAATGCTAACCGTACCATAGTTTGCTATTGCAGCCGAAGGTCGGAAGGCGGCGTATGCATGTGTAGAGCAGCCAGAGGCATAGGGAGGCAACATTGCTGTCAGAAGCGACGCGTGCATGTGTTGAGCAGCCAGAGGCATAGGGAGGTAGCATGACTGTCAGAAGCGGCCAGAGGGGTAGAGAACCATAGGTATAGCAGCCAGGGATCGTATGGCTGTCAGAAGTGGCTGCCGAGGAGTGATCTGGTCGGGCCAATGGCCACTGACCGCAGACGTCAGGCCGTCCCGACGGCGCCGGCGGCCCAACCCACAGCCAGCTGGGCGGGCCGCACAAAATCGTGCAAACTGCCCGACCACGTGCACGTCTGATACCAATTCCGATTGCATCGTAAATTAGCGTGATGCATCGCTCTCATTATCCTGACGTCCCACTGGCATTGAGATGGTATCGTTGGGAGCCGCGGTTTTTGTGCGACCTGCAACGGCACCATGGGGTGCGCGGCGTTCATACGTGATGGACGGAGACGTGCGCTGGTGGTGTGCCGGCGTCAGAACCGGGCCCAGCCCTACACAGCTCAGCAGGGCCTAACCGCATCCAGCTCAGCAGGACACAACCTCACCCAGCTCAGCAGGACACAACCCCATCCGGCTCAGCAGGACTGAACCCCACCCAGCTCGGCAGGGCCGAACCCCACCTGAATCAGTAGTCAAACCTGCAAATATATGCGAGCAAAATGACGGAGCAGGGTATTCGTACACTCGTTGGGAAATAGCCCGAAATAATGTACTTCTGTTCCACGACCGCAAACTATCTCAATTTTAGCTGTAAAATATGAAGAATTGTGAGTCAAGAATCAAATATAGGTGAGTCCTCAATGTCATAGATACCTACATATTGGTAACTGGGAGGAACCTTTTCAGAGATAGCCTTCGGATTGCCATCGAAATCATCCATTGCAAGGTTGACAGCAGCTATTTATCTGTGAACAGTGTTTGACGGGCATGAATGGGTCGGCCGGTGACCACAGTCTCACCTGTGGCGGCTGATGGGTGGGTCGGCCGGTGACCCCCCAGTGCCGGGCCCACCCCCGGGGTGTGGGAGTCGGCCGGGGACACAGTCCCACCTGTGGCGGCTGATGGGTGAGGTCGGCCGGTGACACAGTCCCACCTGTGGCGGCTGATGGGTGAGTCGGCCGGTGACCACAGTCCCACCTGTGGCGGCTGATGGGTGGGTCGGCCGGTGACCACAGTCCCGCCTGTGGCGGCTGATGGGTGGGTCGGCCGGTGACCACAGTCCCGCCTGTGACGGCTGATGGGTAGGTCGGCCGGTGACCACAGTCCCACCTGTGGCGGCTGATGGGTGAGTCGGCCGGTGACCACAGTCCCGCCTGTGGCGGCTGATGGGTGGGTCGGCCGGTGACCACAGTCCCGCCTGTGGCGGCTGATGGGTGGGTCGGCCGGTGACCACAGTCCCGCCTGTGGCGGCTGATGGGTGGGTCGGCCGGTGGCCAGAGTCCCGCCTGTGGCGGCTGATGGGTGGGTCGGCCGGTGACCACAGTCCCACCTGTGGCGGCTGATGGGTGGGTCGGCCGGTGACCACAGTCCCGCCTGTGGCGGCTGATGGGTGGGTCGAGCTCGTGTTCCAGTCTCGACCTGTGCCGGCTGATGGGTGGGTCGGCCGGTGACCACAGTCCCGCCTGTGGCGGCTGATGGGTGGGTCGGCCGGTGACACAGTCCCACCTGTGGCGGCTGATGGGTGGGTCGGCCGGTGGCCAGAGTCCCGCCTGTGGCGGCTGATGGGTGGGTCGGCCGGTGGCCACAGTCCCACCTGTGGCGGCATGGTCCCTGGGCGGCTGATGGGTGGGTCGGCCGGTGCCCCCGCCTGTGGCGGCTGATGGGTGGGTCGGCCGGTGGCCACAGTCCCACCTGTGGCGGCTGATGGGTGAGTCGGCCGGTGACCACAGTCCCGCCTGTGGCGGCTGATGGGTAGGTCGGCCGGTGACCACAGTCCCGCCTGTGGCGGCTGATGGGTGGGTCGAGCTCGTGTTCAGTCTCGACTGTGCCGGCTGGCGATTCGTGTCCTTCGGTTTCGCTCTGCCTCACTAATCGCCTTGCTTTAGTTCTTGTTCTCGCCCGCCTATCCCTTTAAACTGTCGACACACCCTTCCCCCGGTTTTCACCGGCGCGTGCAATTATTTTCCGCCAGGACCGGAACAAAAGATAGCGTCAGCCGGATACAGCCACAGGAAACTGACCGGTAGCCGCCCGTTCCGGTGGTGACAAGAGAGCGTGACTACTCGCTACGGCCTGATCAGCCGAGCCGACAGGGGCCGACGTGGACCGACACGGACCGACAGGGCGGACATGGACCGACATAGGCCGACACGGACCGACGCGGACCGACACAGGCCGACACGGACCGAAGCGGACCGACATGGACCGACATGAACCGCTGTTGGGCATTGTTTATCTGCAAAATTTGTCAGCTATATGCCTGCCCGATGGTGTTGGGTATCCGTTCTTCCGCGTGCGTGCAGTAGACATTAGGCTGTGCACCCGATGCATTTTGTCCGCGTCCGAATAGCAGATGTCGCCTGTTCGATGTTCATATATGGATGGGAAGAAGAGTAGCGACACCATATTGTAGTTCCAAACTGAGCAGCATCTGACGCAAACACCCGTGAAAGCTAAAAAGTCGACCATGTTTTGCACGTCGTACACCTTGCACCTACGTACACCTCACGCACACCTTTCTGGTGCACATAAATGCGCAACAGCATATCCAACAGTGCAACAATATGCTTAACAATGCAACAACAATACGTCCAACAGCGCAACAACATGTGAACGTGTGCAACAGTACACCATCCCAAAAGCTATTAGTGTGGGGTGTCTCTATGTGTGAAACTGTCCGTACAGTCCGGTCTGGAACCACAGGACCCCGGGGCTGTTCAAGGCCACGGAGCTGTCCTGTCCCGGACCACGGAGCTGTGCTGTCCGGGTCACGGAGCTGTCCTGTCCCGGACCACGGAGCTGTCCTGTCCCGGGCCACGGAGCCGTCCTGTCTCGGGCCACGGAGCTGTGCTGTCCCGGGTCACGGAGCTGTCCTGTCCCGGACCACGGAGCTGTCCTGTCCCGGGCCACGGAGCTGTCCTGTCCCGGTCACGGAGCTGTCCTGTCCCGGGCCACGGAGCTGTCCTGTCCCGGGTCACGGAGCTGTCCTGTCCCGGGACACGGAGCTGTCCTGTCCCGGGCCACGGAGCTGTCCTGTCCCGGGCCACGGAGCTGTGCTGTCCGGGTCACGGAGCTGTCCTGTCCCGGACCACGGAGCTGTCCTGTCCCGGGCCACGGAGCCGTCCTGTCTCGGGCCACGGAGCTGTGTTGTCCGGAAGCAGTAGAGGCCTGTCATACCGCGGAGTAGGCTGACACTCGCAATGTGATCCGGGTCCGGGTCAGTTGATGTGATCCGAGTCCGGGTCAGTTGATGTGATCCAGGTATGGGTCAGCTGATGTGATCCGGGTCTGGGTCAGTTGATGCGATCCAGGTCCGGGTCAGTTGGTGTGATCCGTGATCCGGGACCGGATCAGTTGATGTGATCTAGATCCGGATCAGTTGATGGGACCCAGGTCCAGGTCAGTTGATGTGATCCGGATCCGGGTCAGTTGATGTGATCCGGGTCCGGATCAGTTGGTGTGATCCGGGTCGGGTCAGTTGATGTGATCCGGATCCGGATCAGTTCATATGATCCTGGTCGGGCCAGTTGATGTGATCCGGGTCCGGGTCAGTTGATGTAATCGGTGCCCGGATCAGTGAAGTAAGCGAGCCAGTTCCGACGGCGTTCATTCTCCGGTCGACTCAGAATGTCAATGGGTAATCCGAATAATGGGCCGATGGGCGCCGGTGCATTAGCATCACAATCGCTCCGGACACAGGCACAGGCGTACAGGCGTACGCGCGCTCTCTGCTCCGGTGTGGCCCGTAATAAATGGTAGCGCAAGTAGCGCAAAAGCTGGCAATAATGGCAACAGGTAATAACAGTTCCAGTGCCGACAAATAGGATGTGTCGAAGATACACGGTACAGCTGAACAATAGCCGCATCTATCAACTCCCCAGCTGCTTTAGGAGTCGTGGCAGGCATTACCGCTGGTGGCGCAGGTCTGTGAGATTTTAAACATACCACCCTCTGCGACCCTGTCGGCCCACTAATTAATGCCCAAATCATAGATTTAATTACTGTATTTTACTGTCCAACAGGTCGAAGATATGCGCCGGCACCTCCGGCCCTCTAACTTTGACTTCCTCTGACATGGTGTTCAGCTGACAAAACATTCTGACTTTTACTACCTCTGACAAAAGTGTTGGCTGATAAAGCCTCCCACATTGGCTTCCTCTGACAAGGTGTTCGGCTTGGAGCGTGACGCGATTATCGGCGCTCCCCGCCACGATCCCCAGCGCTCCCCGGCCACGGTCCCTACTAGCGTCCTCAGCGCTCCCCGCCACGGTCCTCAGCGCTCCCGGCCTGGGTCCTAGCACTCCCCCCTCAGCGCTCCCCCCACGCCAGAGTCCTCAGCGCTCCCCAGCCTGGGTCCTCAGCACTCCCACCTCAGCGCTTCCCGCCACGGTTTTCGGCGCTCCCCGCCACGGTCCTCAGCGCTCTCCGACCGTGTCCTCAGCGCTCCCCCGCCACGATCCCCAGCGCTCTCCGCCACGGTCCCTAGCGCTCCCCGCCACGGTCCTGAGCACTCCCCGCCAGAGTCCTCAGCGCTCCCCAGCCTGGGTCCTCAGCACTCCCCGCCACGGTCCTCCGCACTCTCCGGCCGTGTCCTCGGCGCTCCCCGCCACGGTCCCCAGCGCTCTCCCCCACGATCCCCAGCGCTTCCCGCCACGGTCCTCAGCGCTCCCCGCCATAGTATTCGGCGCTCCGCCACTATTCTGCACCAACTCCCTGCGCTATTGCTACCATGAGCAGCGTTGTATGTACATTGTACATACTACACCAGGGTGGTGTTGTATTACGGTGTACTGTCACGGCGTACTGCGCACGCAAGCTCGGCTCCAGGAGCGCTGACTCAGATATCCGTTGTACTACATCAGGGTGGTGTCGTATTACGGTGTACTGCCAATGTGTAATGCCGCACGCAAGCTCGGCTCCAGGATTTCAAATAAGAAGAAGCTCACACGAAATCGTTCGGTTGCTTTTGTACCTCATTGACGGAGTTGTACTCATCGGGTAAAACCAAATACCTTTATTAAATATGAGGCCCAACGCCATCCCCAAGGTCTCGTCTGGTGCCACAGATGATACATACTGCCATCGGAGTTCGCGATTGATCTGGAAAAGTGTGGGGGACTAGGTTTCATGCTCCCTCAGGCCGTAGGGACATATTCGAGAACAAAAGCATCCCCCCCCCCTTCCTCTCCCCCAGTGATTAGAACTCCTCGAATTTCAGGCCTTATTTTCCCTTTAATTTTGGAATAAAAAATTGCTACAAATCAACACCTTCTTCCGCTAGGGAATCTAACACCTCAAATTATGAGGCATTATGAGTCATCATCAGACAACTTTGGATCCAGTCATCTTTTTTTTTAGGCGCCACAAAAAAAATGAAGGTATGAAAAAGTATCGTACATGTAGTAGGAATTTCCGTCTCCTACAAGTCCAATACCACATAAAAAGGCGAACTCCCCTAGGTAACTGGTCGGTATAAAAGTTCAGCACAGTTACAAAGCGGAAGTATTTGTTCCTCAGGAGTTTCTATTGAGTTCAAAGGGGAGGGGGTATGGAGAGGGCCTTTTGAACTATGAGAGGGCCCCCTGCGATGGCAGGAAGCCCTCTCGGACAGGGGAGGGCCTTTTGAGCTGATAGAAGGTCATCTCTGTGTAAAAAGGGCCCTTTGAGCCATGAAAATCAGGACGATGTGGCGAACGATGGCCCTCTGAGGTGGGTGACTGTCACCTGAGCTTGGAGAGGTCCATCTGAGCTGGGAAAGGGTCCCCTGAGCTAGGAAAGGGTTCCATGATCCCCCTGAGGCGCCAAGAGTGTTGGGAGGAGGACACTTTGGGCCGTGAAAGGGTCCTGTGATATGCGAGAGGTCCATGGTCGACACCCGTGGCCAATGATCTGATACCCAGACATCAGAGAGCGGCCGCGGACACCGTCGGTAGCCACGGCACCCATGGCTACCGGCGGGCAGGTGGCTGCTGCGCTCTGCCGTCGGCACCCATGGCTACCGGCGGACAGGTGGTGGCTGCGCTCTGCCGTCGGCACCCATGGCTACCGGCGGATAGGTGATGGCTGCGCTCTGCCGTCTGGGCAGCTGCCGGCGCTCCCGGCCACGTCACCCTCATCTTGGCCGCGCCTCCCGACTGCCAACTGGACCGGCGATTGGCTGACTCAGATCTCCTCCGCTAATAAGACGAACCAGCACATGTCAATGTATCCACACCTCGCAAGACGTCACTCACGCGTGAGCGTCGTATTTGGAAGACATTACTTACATCAACGCCGAACCTTGATCATCCTGTCAGAGTCGCCCAACATTCGCGATGATTCCCGGTCAACGAGTGCATAATGATACTTGCGAGGTGCATAATGATACATGAGAGATGCATAATGCTACATGCGAGTAAAGCCCGGCTCAACCGCGTACGTCAACCTTCATGGTAATGCGTCGTCGTATGGAAAGGGCCAATTAAATTTCCACGTTCTCCGCGATTTCTCGCCCAAGCTGTCTCACTGGTTTCCGGCAAGTCAAACATCACAAGATATTTTCATCGTGTTTTACCAGTGACGGAGAATATTTAGCTTCATTGGCTGGCAGTTCCTTACCCTGAATATGTCAGCTTCTCCGGATTCGTCGCGATTCCACATGACGAACGGCGACGGACGGCCACTGTGGGCGATATATCGACCATTGGCGTCTGCGCCCGTCTGCGTCCGTCTGCGTCCGTCTGCGTCCGTCTGCGTCCGTCTGCGTCCGTCTGCGTCCGTCTGCGTCCGTCTGCGTCCGTCTGCGTCCGTCTGCGTCCGTCAGAGTACTATTTGCCGGATATCGACTGCGTTTCTACGGATGACAGACTCGGTGCGAACCGGGCTAAGGAAGTGTCCCCTTCAAACGACGGTGTCTACCCCACTTCATTTAGTCCTTGAGGAAATGGCGCACATTCCAGGATAGCTAACAGGTGGTGCTGTAGTGCGCTATGACGCAGTGATTACTTACTCAGCCGTAAAAACATCGCGGCCCTTTGTCACGTGCCACTTTTCTCGCCTAAGCTGTCTCGCTCGTTTCCGACAAGTCAAACTTCATAAGGTATTTTCATCGTTTTTTTGCCAGTCACGGAGAATATTTAGCTTCACTGGCTGGCAGTTTTTATCTGTTGGTCTGGACTAGGCAAGGGCGGATCCAAGTGGGAAGGGAATGGTATGTTCCCCACGTGGAGATGGGGCGCCCTCTGGCTGGATAGAGCGCCCTCCAGGACACTCAGGTTCACTCCCTCTTCCCTGACTTTTTGCAGCTGAAGGTGCCCCTCTGAGTAGAAAAGGTTGTCTGCCCAGAATGCTCAAGTGCATCGACACCTCCTTCAAATTATCTCAATCAAGGACGCCACTCCAGCTAAATGACGCCCCTGCAGACGCGTGCATCACCCCACCATCACAATGCCTGGGTCTGCCCCAGGGACTAGGCATGAAGGTAGTGGTCAGAACTATTCATGGAGGTAGTGGTCTCGACCAGGTATGAAGACATGGTCGGGACTAGCTGTGGAGTCCGGAGTCTGGGAGTCTGGACTAGGTATCAAGGTAGTGGTCCGAACCAGGCATGAGGTAGTGGTCTTGGAGGCCGTGACACGACCGCGGATAACTGAGCGGTGTTGTGACAGCCTACAATTATGTAATTCGTGGGTGATAGCGCACGCACATTAGACGGCTCATGAGGCGCTGAATACGAAATGTACTGAGTCACTAGCTTTTTCTTCCACTCTCTCTCTCTCTCTCTCTCTCTCTCTCTCTCTCTCTCTCTCTCTCTCTCTCTCTCTCTCTCTCTCTCTCTCTCTCTCTCTCTCTCTCTCTCTCTCTCTCTCTCTCTCTCTCTCTCTCTCTCTCTCTCTCTCTCTCTCTCTCTCTCTCTCTCTCTCTCTCTCTCTCTCTCTCTCTCTCTCTCTCTCTCTCTCTCTCTCTCTCTATATTCTCTCTATATATATATATCTCTCTCTCTCTCTCTCTACTCTCTCTCTCTCTCTCTCTCTCTCTCTCTCTCTCTCTCTCTCTCTCTCTCTCTCTCTCTCTCTCTCTCCCTCTCTCTCTCTCTCTCCATGCCACGTTCCGTAATACCATTTGCCATCTTAACGGCAGACAATTGAAGTTGAACTCGTTTGTCATGCATAACGAGGAACATTTCGACTTCACCAACGCTATGCGTTTCCGCGTGATCACATCGCCCTGTGAAGCCACGGATGCATGCCTGGAACACTTACATAGCAGAATGCAATAAACGGATGCGTGTCCTACTCCAGTACTGCCGAGACAGCTTCCGCAGGCGTCGGCGTCTCGTTTCCACCAGGCCGTCGCAGCAGCATCGTTACCCACTCGCAGACCCCGCACACGTTTTACCGTCCGCAATTACCAGCAATTACCCAGAGTGGCGTCCGTCCGCTACGTTTCATTAGCGCCGGGAAATGCTACCCGTGGCTGTAATAGCGACGCGTCGGTCATTGCCTGGCGGATGATTTTTCACGTGCAGCGCGACCTCAGGTCGACGGCCCGATTTTCCTGCCGGCGGCCGTCGCCAAGAGCTCGCGCTGATGTGAGTGACGCTCTCGTGGACACCGGGTGTGTGACGTGTAGCCACCAGCGCGGCCAGTGCCGACTGCAGTGGCGAGGTGGTGGCGGAAGCGGAGTTTCTTTGACGCTGTGGCAGCCCGCTGTGCCGCTGGTGGCCCAGCTGTGGTGGCGGACAGGCGTCACTGAGGCGTCCCAGGTGTCCACAGAGATCAGGCTCAAACATTTGGCGACGGGACAAACACTGTTGGGGTTGCAGCCCGGCAGTCGTAAGCACGCTGTATGCTTGTCCCAGCCACGGTGTAACTTGTACACGTTGTATGCTTGTCCCAGCCACGGTGTAACTTGTACACGTGGTATGCTTGTCCCAGCCACGGTGTAACTTGTACACACTTGTATGCTTGTCCCAGCCACGGTGTAACTTGTACACGCTGTGCGCTTGTCCCAGCCACGGTGTAACTTGTACACGCTGTGCGCTTGTCCCAGCCACGGTGTAACTTGTACACGCTGTACGCTTGTCGCAGCCAGGAATTATCAAGTGCCAGGAATACCGGAAGTTGCGGACCGACGCGACGGTCTCACTGACTGCCCATATCCATGCTACAGATGGCTGACTGTCTGATGACTGTCTGGTGACTGTCTGGTGACTGTCTGATGACTGTCTGATGACTGTCTGGTGACTGTCTGATGACTGTTTGATGCTCGTCTGGTGACTGTCTGATACCTGTCTGATGATCGTCTGACAGCCATCTGATGACTGTCTGGTGATTGTCTGGTGACATCGCGATGACTGTCGAATGACTGTCTGGTCGCTGTTTTACGAGTGTCTTGTGAGTGTCTCACTGTCCGGAATCTGGTGACTGTCTGATGACTGTCTGGTGGCCGACTTGTGACTGTCCGATGACTATATCAAGGCTGTCTGGCTGACTGATGACTGCCCAATGAAGCCGCTCGTGGCGTACGCTGCTGGTGTTGGCCATGGTGTTGGCGATGGCCAGGTGACGAAGTGTGCCACCGCCACCGGCTGTGAGGCAGCACCATGGTCACGTCTCGTGTGGAAGACAGTAGTGGCGTGTCTGAACAGCCCACTGCGTGAAGCCGGTGCACTCAGCTCTGGTCGCACGACCGTAGCGCACGTGTCCGTGGCGCCATTAAGCTGTGCTTTACTCCCTTGGCTACGGCTAGCGGTCCGGTACGGCGCGTGCCGTGGTTCTGCGACTATGTCGGCCAGCGGCTCAGTGTTGTGTGACGGCGGCGCCGGCGTGGCGCATTCGGCGTGACCCACGGCGCGGCGGCGACTCCAGTCGGTGGTGCTTCTCACTGGCGACAGCTATGCCGACTGGTGACTGGCGACTGACGACTGGCGACTGGCGACTGGTGCATACCGGGGACGTGGCGGCGACTGTTGTGATCCGTGCCCACTCGCCCACCGTTACTATTGCAGCTGTGACGTTATTACAGGGGACTTGCCGGCGACTGTTGTCGCATGAATGTGCCACTTGCCTACCGTATCTAATGTCTACCGTATCCTTACATCTGTGACGTCACCATGCTGACGGTGTTGTGGAGGGGAAGGCTCGTGCAAACCAACAGCGAAAGCATCAGCAACTGCCCTGCCAGAATCACAGCAGACATCATAGCAGACATTACAACAAGCATCACAGCAGACATCACAGCAGACATTAGAGCAGACATCACAGTAAGCATCACATCAGCCGTCACAGTAAACATCATATCATACATCACAACAAACACAACATCAGTCATCATAGTAGACATCACAACATGCATCGCAGCAGACATCACAGCAGGTATTAGAGCGGACATCACAGTAAGCATCACATCAGCCGTTACAGTAAACATCATATCATGCATCACAACAGACACAACATCAGTCATCATAGTAGACATCACAACATACATCACAGCAGACATCACAGCAGACATGACAGCATACATCACAGCAGGTATTAGAGCAGACAGCACAGTGGACATCACAGTGGGCATCACAAACAGTATATATCACAGCAGACACTACAGTAGACAGCATAGTAGACATCACAATAGACATCACAGTGGACATCACAGCAGGCATCACAGTGCACATCGCAGTAGGCGTCACAACAGGCATCACACGTAAGAAACATCGCAGCAGACACCACAGTGGTCACACAGTAGACAGCACAGCGGACATCACAGTATACATCACAGCTGACATTAAAGCAGACGGCATAGCAGACATCACAGTAGATATTACAGCAGACAGCAGAGCAGGCCTTACAGCAGACATTACATTAAATATCATAGCAAACACCATACCATAGCAGACATCACAACAGGCATCACAGCAGACAGCATAGCAAACGTCACAGCAGACACCACAGCAGTCACCACAGTAGACAGCACATTAAACATCACAGAAACATCACAGCAGACATATTACAACATACATATAGCAGACATCACAGGAGACATAGCAGATATTACAAGAAACATCACAACAGACATTACAAGAAACATCACAGCAGACATTACAAGAAACATCACAGCAGACATTGCAAGAAACATCACAGCAGACATTACAAGAAACATAACAGCAGACATCACAGCAAAATCACAACAGACATCCCAGTAGACATCACAGTATGCATTACAGCAAACATCACAGCAGACAATACAACAGACTTTACAGCATGCATACGTCAGAGGACTGGCTTGTGGTGTTTTCAGCACCATTGGCCGTTTGTATCCTTTAGCTTTTCAACTCGAGATGTTCCGCTGACAAGATTCGGTGGTGATCCTATCTAAAACTGAACAAGCCAGCTGGAGGACATGAGCAATACGAGAATAGACCAGTCTCTGTGCCCTTCTTTTCTTAGGTCACTGGTCTACTTGGCAGGCCAGGAAATGAGGAGTAAACGGGATTCATCCATAGTTGGCTTGAACAGTTTTTAGGAGTAAGAGGCATTGGATTTGTATCACTGAAGAACTGTTTCATAGCTTCTATGGGCTACATATGTACTGGTGTAACCGCTGGTACGTATTGTAATCACTACTGAGTATTATTCCGACCTACTCACACTGGTAGGCCCATGGTACGTACTGCCATCGCTACTGGGTATTTTTCCAACTTACCCGTACTGGTATAGCCGGTGGTAGCTACTGCCGCCGCTACTGAGTATTGTTCCAACCTAATCGTACAGCTGGTGGTTCGTACTGCCACTGCTGCCGAGCACAGCAGTCCTATTCAGACCTACTCATACGTTTCAAATCGGATCCAACTCTTCAAAAGCGCCGCGCCTCGAAAACATCGGGTCTTTAGCATATTTACACGGATACAAATCGGTAATCATATCCATCCGGTGCGGTAGTTCCCGGCGAATGGCATTAACCCCACCCCAGTCCGCGTCGGCGCCCTACGAGTTCGACGCGCCCGAGCCCTGCCAACCTCGCGACCCTGATCCTGCCCACATCGCGATCCTGGTCCTGCACACCTCGTGACCCTGGCTCCTGCACACCTCGCGATCCTGGCTCCTGCACACCTCGCGACTCTGGTCCTGTTCACCTCGCGGCCCTAGTCCTGTTCACCTCGCGACCCTGATCCTGCCCACCTAGCGACCCTGGTCCCTGCCCACCTAGCGACCCTGGCCCCTGCACACCTCGCGACCCTGGCCCTGCACGCCTCGCGACCCTGGCCCTGCACACCTCGCGAACCTGGTCATGCACACAACTCGATTAGGCTAAGCGCCGTATGGCACAGGCGTCGCCTGGCAGGGGCATGTGTGGATACGCATGGGTCGGCTCTGACCTCTATAATCTTCGCCGTTGGAGAGTAGCAATTGTTCTGACGAAGGTGCCAATTTGTCCCTGCCGCGCCGCATTTCAGGGTCGGATCGCGCCCAGTCTCACAGACTGCCTCCTCCTAATGGCCAGCATTTGGGGTAAATAGCGGCGCTTGACTCCTGACTAGCCCGCTCAAAACGTGGGCCGGGCAGGTGTGCACCGAGCCATTGGACGCACGTCACTCCCAGTGGACGGCAGCGGCGGCTCGGGCCCCCAACTAACTAACCGCTGCCAAACCTCGGCCTATCCGCGGCTACCGACTGGCTCCGCACGGTGCCCGCCGAACCGCCGCCGGTGGGTTCTCGGCGCGCTCATTTAAATTTTAATGACCACCGGAGCGTCCGGAATTAGAGGAAGCGGCGGGAGTTGTGACGGCGGCCCGATAGCGGTAACGGGCCAACTGACGGCAGCCGTCGACAGCCGGGCGCGTGCTCCGATGTGGCACGTCTGTCTGCCGTGCTGCGGCCGGCCCGACCGGACCGGCGTCACCGTGGGCGGCGATCGGGGCCGAGCCGGCGATCGGGGACGAGCCGGCGTCGACGCGACGGTATCGACAAAGCTGAGGGGCGCGCTGATGACCAGGTGCCGCGCATCGTCGCCTCCCGGCCTGCGCGCAGACAACCAGCGACAGGCGCTCGGAAAAGTGGACAACCAGGAAAAACGTCTATCGAATATTATAGTAATAATGGGAGAGGGAGTGAGGAAAGACGAAATAAAGAGACGATCGAAGAGAGACGATGGGAGAGAGAGAGAGAGAGAGAGAGAGAGCGCGCAAGATAGAGAAAGAGAGAGAGAGAGAGAGAGAGAGAGAGAGAGAGAGAGAGAGAGAGAGAGAGAGAGAGAGAGGGGGCGGCGGGGAGGAAGAAAGATGCACAGTGGGCGGCTTGTTGAGTCCGAAGAAGAAAAGGAGTGAGCTGTGTTTTCAGTTGATCAGCGCACGTGTTGCGGATTGCTGCTGCTGCTGGCGGCGGCCACTCATTGTGATCATATCAGGGTAATCTCTTCCTTTTATGTTCGTTTGGAATCTATATGGTGGAGCCTCATCGCATCAGCCGAGCGTTGCGGCGCGCCCCACAATCGATGGGTTTATGGGCCGGTGGTCGTCCGGCCAGCGAATGCTGAGGTTGAGATAGGCTGCCGCCCTAGATGGTCCAATACCGGGCGAGGCTCGGACACAGTCACTGCTCGAGCTGGCGCCACTGGCGCCTGTCATTGGCGCAGGAGCGGCGCAGGAGCCAACTCATCACAGGAGCCGCCAGACACCGCGGTGCCCTGTTTATTGTCGTAGAGAATGCGCGCGTATTTGGGGGCCAGCGTTGAGCGGCGGGCGGCGATGGCTGAGCCGTTCAAAAATAGTCCGCCGTCGCCGCTCACCAGTTGCGCGGACAGGAGCGCGATTGTGACGTCAGAGAGCGGTCAGCTGACTGCAGACCATTGGAACGGCACGGCTTCGACTCGGCTGGCTCACCTGACTCAGGACGCGTCCGCAATGGGCGTCCTCGGTGGTATTGGGCACGAGGCGAGCCACACCCCGGAGAGTCAGTGGGCTGCACCAGGCCAGCTCCAGCCGAACCAACTGACGGTCTGGCTGTGGAACACCGTGGGTGCAGGGTGTGGGTGTGGGTCTCAGCAGCTGGAGTAGCTGGTCAACTGCCAACTGCTACGGCCAACTGGGTGGTCGGAGGTCCGCACGCCGGCGGCCTCTCCACTCTGTGGAATTACAGCTGAGGTCTGACTGGTGATGCCTATCTGAGACGGTTTTGTTTTTCTCACCGTACCTGGGCAATCCGGCTCATTAAAGATGCGGTGTGGCAATACACCGTCCTATTCAAAATACAACAAAACTGCCATACGGTGCATTGTTTTCTAAGAATAAGCGCCATGTAGTCAGGAAAAGCAGCCTTAGGAAGAAAAAATACTGTTAGACCAAAGAAATACTTATGAACTCATGCAAATTACTTCTGAATGTAAGGAATAATTTAAATAATGCTATATTGTACGCGTAATTTTGTCATCATATGCCTCACATGCTTCACATGCTTTCATCTGTATAAGCCGTAACGAAAAGGTTCAGAGCAAATAGAGAGAGAGAGAGAGAGAGAGAGAGAGAGAGAGAGAGAGAGAGAGAGAGAGAGAGAGAGAGAGAGAGAGAGAGAGAGAGAGAGAGAGAGAGAGAGAGAGAGAGAGAGAGAGAGAGAGAGAGAGAGAGAGAGAGAGAGAGAGAGAGAGAGAGAGAGAGAGAGAGAGAGAAAGAGAGAGAGAGAGAGAGAGAGAGAGAGAGAGAGAGAAAGAGAGAAAGAAAGAAAGAGAGAGAGAGAGAGAGGGGGGGGGGAGACAGCGGAGAGAGAGGGGGTGGAGAGAGAGAGAGAGAGCAGTACGAGCCATCACCCCTTGTTTGTTGCACCCTCTGGAGGACATTGTTATATGGCAACGCATCTGGGCTATCATCTGTCAGCGACCAGAGAATTACGACAGCGGTCGACGCAAGGGAAAGTCGGACGGTAACGGGACGGTTTTTTGGCGGGACTGCTCTCAGGTGACGACATTTCTCGGGGTCACCGCAGTGGCCGCGGGCGCTTCTGGAGCCGCCACTCACACTGAACAAACACCAAAATCGTCCCAGAATTGCTGCCCAAAACACTTTAATGATAGGCTCGACCTGTTCTAAGCGGTTGTACAAAAAGCTGCCATGCTTGCATTCATTACCATGACAACGGGGGCATCGGCAGCGGGTGTTTTTGTGTGCTGTGTTTTTATCTCCGCCGGACGGCGGTGCTGCCCCGCCCGCTCTCTGTCCATCTGATCTGGGTGCACTGATTCTGGCCGGCGGTCACTGCACGTGCGCAGGTCGGGGTCGTGCGCCGCCCGCCCGGTCACCGCTCACTGGCGGCTTACCACCGCCCGTCGCGAGGCAGCGGCGCCAAGTCGGTCGGGGACACACCCACGTCTGGCGCTCGAGGGGCGTGGCCAGCCCGCTATCTCCGCCGCCTGACCCGATATATCGCCACAAGGACGTCTTTCAGTATGCAAGATGGCCCAGATCTTTGGCGGCCAACCTCCACACCGGACCCTCTGTGGCCGTTGAGCGCCAGTCCAGGGCAGCACAGAATTAGATCCGGGCTATCTGGATGACCGCAGAATGAATCCGGGCTATCTGGAATAGCTGCGGAATTACATCCGGACTATCTGGAATGACCGACAGAATCAGATCCGGGCTATCTGGAATGACCGCAGAATTAGATCCGGGCTAACTGAAATGGCCGACATAATTTTCCAGCGGTTATCAAGGAACGAAAACCTAAGAGAAACATTGCACCGCCACGCTCTCTTGCTGCCCATCCTATCTGTGTAGATAGAGCTCTTTTCACAAATGAGGCCAGAAAGCTGGGTAAACAGCACGATGAGCGTTATTAAACGTCAGCCAGGCTGGGTGGCATGTTTTTAAACACGGCCCATTAAGGCTGGCTGGCGCCCAGGCGCCGAACACCCGGTAGATCACCGTCCTACTGAAACGAGCCGGCGTGTTCCCGTGATGAACATTAGGAAGCCATAAACCGCCTTAATACCTTCCGCTGCGGATTGTGAATGGACCCTATATCAAAAGACCATCGATTTAAGACTTGTGATTAGCTTGACTTGAAACCGGAGAAGCATTCCATGACGCCGGGTCCGGCACCCCCCCCCAAATAAAAAAAAGGTCGTTCTACCGAAATATCCGAACGACCTGAATCGTCTGACACAAGACGTTTCTTCAATAGCAACAGTGACCTGGTTTACCACCATAAAAATAATTACTTACTTTCTCTGTGATTTAAATCAACCAAGTTTCGCCACACATATAAAAACTATGCGTGGTGAAACAGAATGTATTTAAAGTACCGAAAAAGTACATCATTTTTCACGATGTTGAAGTAGGTCATCGTAGTTGCGGTGAACAGTTGAATTCATTTATATGCAAATAAAATAAGTTAAGCATAGGTGCATTGAAGAAACACTGCCGAATATCTCTGCTCGCCGGAAACAGTCAAGTTTGATATCCTTCATAGGCGAAGCTCCTCTCACTGCTGTGACTGCATTTTTCATTTTCGTCAAAGGAGAAAAGAAGTTGTAATTGCGGATGCTGGGTGGTGTATGCGCCGCTCCACATCTGGTACTTGTTGTCTGTTCTTGTTGGCCGATGGCAAGACGGAACTAGCGTGGGACCGATCCGAGACTGACCGGAAGTTAAGCCGATATTGATTAAATGTTGACCTGGAGTAGACCGAAAGTGAACGTGAAGTCGGCAGAAAGTCAACATGTGGGTGGTGAAATGTCAACTCAAAGTTAGCGTGGACCTGATTCAGACCGGCGGCGATAGGATTCAACAAATATCAGAGACGGCTGCAGTAGTACCAGGCGGTACTGCCAGAGAAGGCTACAGCAGCAGTTCTACAGATTTGCGGCAGCTGTTTCGTTGGTAACCACCAGTGACCACCAATGATAGCTGGTGACCACGACGTGATCACTAGTGACCACCAGTAACCACCAGTGAGCACCAGTGGCCAGTGCTGTTGGAGCTGGTGGCCAGAGCTGCTGGCCGCTAGTCAGCGGGTGGCTCATTAAACGGCGGGTGGCCAGAGCTGCTGGCTGCTGGTCATCAGACGGCTGGTGGCCAGAGCTGCTGGCTGCTGGTCATCAGACGGCTGGTGGCCAGGGCTGCTGGCTGCTGGTCATCAGACGGCTGGTGGCCAGGGCTGCTGGCTGCTGGTCATCAGACGGCTGGTGGCCAGAGCTGCTGGTTGCTGGTCAGCGGGCGGATCATCAGTCGGCTGGTGGCCAGAGCTGCTGGCTGCTGGTCATCAGACGGCTGGTGGCCAGGGCTGCTGGCTACTGGTCACAACGGCGGTGGCCAGAGCTGCTGGTTGCTGGTCAGCGGGCGGATCATCAGTCGGCTGGTGGCCAGAGCTGCTGGCTGCTGGTCATCAGACGGCTGGTGACCAGGGCTGCTGGCTGCTGGCTGCTGGTCATCAGACGGCTGGTGGCCAGGGCTGCTGGCTGCTGGTCATCAGACGGCTGGTGGCCAGAGCTGCTGGCTGCTGGTCTGCGGGCGACTCATCAGACGTCTGGTGGCGCCGGACGGAGCCCACACAGCCGCCCCGCGGTGTCCGCAGTCCCACCTGGACTCCAACCCGCACAGCAGACACCACCAGATCTTGTTATGATAGCCGAGGAGTGCTAAAAATATGGCCGTAGCTCAGGTGGGGTGTCGCGAGAAAGGGTGATCGGTCACAGAAGCTCTACCCATCCCCGCCATCTCCCGTCCGGGCATTGTGCGTCCCTGACATGTCCACCTGGGCGGATGAGCGTATTGTGCCGACAGCTGAGCCGGCCGAAACGAGCCAGATTAACAACCGACCAGCGGTGGAACATTGACGGGACGTCTCCGCAGAAAACATCAGATTTGTAATCGTATCGTGCTCGTTACTGGCCTGGTGCCGCCTGTTCCGGCGGACGGCGGTGGCCGACCAGGCCGTGGGACGTAACGCGGCTGGCGAGGTCGCATGCGTGACCTCCGCCACAGCAGCGCTGAACACCGCTGACCGTCTGAGAATCGACACACGCCACCGCCGTCCATCACACCGTGGCCGACTGATCTATATGGGCCGTGACGCGTCTCGCTCATATGGCCATCCATCAGTGCGTCGGCGGTATTCAGTCTCGGGCCACCGTCCGACCCATCACCCGCTCACACCCGCCTCCACCACTCACACCGCACTCACCCTCTCACGGCCGAATCCACCGCTCACTGTCTCCATCGCGCGATGCACATGTCGCTTCGCTCCTGACTGCAGCCTCGGCCACTGCTGCCACCACCCTCCGACCCTCGTGTGGCAGCCTGCCCCGACTATAACCCCCGGCGCGCTCATTTTTTAGCCGGTCGCAGGAACCGCCGCCACATACCTGGGCAGGGTCATGCTGGGAGGTAAGGAGTGACGCGCCGGTGACAATAGGCGGCGCGGAGTCTGAATCAGCGCATCCAGCTCGGACGCCTATGTCGCCAGCTGATGGATGGATCGGTCTGTCTATTGACTCACCGCCGGCACTGTTGTGCCCTCTCGGCCAGACGTATCTCGAATCAATGCCGCCGCACTCACTGCCAAATAACACGCCGATTGGTGGCTCTGCCGCCCGGCCGACAGCAGGTGACTGGTAGCGAAGCTGGAGACACTGCTGGCACACTCCAGGCAGGTCCGTGGCTCTGCCGCCCGGCCGACAGCAGGTGACTGGTAGCGAAGCTGGAGACACTGCTGGCACACTCCAGGCAGGTCCGTGGCGGAACCAGCTCGGTCCGTAATGGTCTTCAATGGTCTAGCCTGTGACGGACCTAGTGTGGTCTGCAGCAGTCCTAGTCAGGTCCGTGGCAGAGCCAGTCTGGTTCATGATGGTCGGGTCCAGTTCGTGATGGCCCTACACGGTGTGTGTGATGACTGACTTTCGATCATAGCCATGAGCGAATATATTCGACAAATGCGGTTGCCTAATAACGACTAGCCCAGTATTTGTGAACAAAGCTATCATCAGCATAGAGAGTGTGTTTGCAGCAGGTAGCGATGTAGTCGGAGATACGATACCATATCACGTTGCATTGCCAACATGCAGCATGCCGCCATACAAGTGCGCATATAAATGAGGGACGCTGAATGTGTCTACTGTCTACGCTGATTGACTTTCAATGATCTCTGAGGAAACCTGTGCTCGGTTCGGATGGGTGTTCATTAGAGGTGGAAGACATTCAATATTTTGTGGCCGAAATAATTCTGGCCCCGTCGGTCTGCTGTAACCAGACCGACCCGACTTGAACCCGGCCAGTATGCCCTGAAGCCCTTTCAAAAGACCGGCATGCTTTTATGTCCATGTAAAGTAGCATCATCGTGGTTTTTAAAGCTCGATGAATGCATCATAAACAATCCAGGTTCATGATATGCATCGACCATCAACCTGTCTTTTTTTCAAGCTACTGTTATCAGTAAGTACCTGGTTCTTATCTCTTGTTTGATTGTCTTTGGACCCTGAATGGAAATAGTTTCAAACTATTGAAGGTACTTATTCGAACAGAACTGCATTGAAGCTCACGATTTAGGAGACTTGCTGCTGGTGTTTTAAGGGTGTTGAGCGAAAAAAGCATTCATGTACTGCGGAAATACTTTTTGTAACGATAAGTTGCATGTAACCTTCTCGTACCAAATATACAAGCCGCCTCCGGGCCCCGCTCATCGCCATTCCGAAACCACCGAAGGCGGTGGCCGTTGAGCCCAACGCTACCGGGTATCAATGTTTACAATATGGAATGTATGACAATTTTCTAAGCGACATGTTGACAAGCAAATAACGATAGCAAAACATAATATTAATAATGATTACAATAATAATAAGAATGCGAAGAATAATAATCATCATTATAATAATATACTAATAATGGTATTAATAATAATGATGCTAAGTAGCATCATCATCAGGTAACCACATCTCTAATTTGCCCGACTATAACCGTACACGTGACGTTTCTCCAAAGGCCAAAACAAGAGCCGTGAGCTGCGGTCCACCGCTGTGTAATTGGATGCCCTCCAGGGTGGAAATAACACCAGCTCTGGTCGACGTTCGGCTCGCGTTTGCCTGGTGGTGGCTGGCACGAGCCAATCATGGCTGCCGCCCCCCACACCAGTCCGACTCGGTCCACAGAGGGCGCCGCCAGACAGACCCCGTCGTGCGGTGCAGGGCCCACCCTGTAGAGTAGCGTCAGGCCACCCTGTAGAGTGGCGCGGACCCACCCTGTGGAGTGGCGCCGGGCCCACCCTGTAGAGTAGCGCCGGGCCGACACTGACGTGTGGGCCGGGCCGACACTGACGTGTGGCGCCGGACCCACCCTGTGGAGTGGCGCCGGGCCCACCCTGTGGAGTGGCGCCGGGCCGACCCTGTGGAGTGGCGCCGGGCCCACCCTATAGAGTGGCGCCGGGCCGACACTGACGAGTGGCGCCGGGCCCACCCTGTGGAGTGGCGCCAGGGCCGACACTGAAGAGTAGCGCCAGGCCCACCCTGTAGAGTAGCGCCAGGGCCCACACTGACGTGGTGGCGCCGGGCCCACCCTGTAGAGTAGCGTCAGGCCACCCTGTAGAGTAGCGCCAGGCCGACACTGACGTGTGGCGCCGGACCCACCCTATAGAGTGGCGCCGGGCCCACCCTGTAGAGTGGCGTCAGGCCACCCTGTAGAGTAGCGTCAGGCCGACACTGACGTGTGGCGCTGGACCCACCCTGTAGAGTAGCGTCAGGCCACCCTGTAGAGTAGCGCCAGGCCGACACTGACGTGTGGCGCCGGGCCGACCCTGTGGAGTGGCGCCGGGCCCACCCTGTAGAGTAGCGTCAGGCCCACCCTGTAGAGTGGCGCCGGGCCCACCCTGTAGAGTAGCGTCAGGCCACCCTGTAGAGTAGCGCCAGGCCGACACTGACGTGTGGCGCTGGACCCACCCTGTAGAGTAGCGTCAGGCCACCCTGTAGAGTAGCGCCAGGCCGACACTGACGTGTGGCGCCGGACCCACCCTGTAGAGTAGCGTCAGGCCACCCTGTAGAGTAGCGCCAGGCCGACACTGACGTGTGGCGCCGGACCCACCCTATAGAGTGGCGCCGGGCCCACCCTGTAGAGTGGCGCCGGGCCGACCCTGTGGAGTGGCGCCGGGCCCACCCTGTAGAGTGGCGCCAGGCCCACCCTGTAGAGTGGCGCCGGGCCGACCCTGTAGAGTGGTGCCGGGCCCACCCACGTAGAGTGGCGCTGGACCCACCCTGTAGAGTGGCGCCGGACCCACCCTGTAGAGTGGCGCCAGGCCACCGCTGACGTGTGACGCCGGGCCGATTCTGTCGTGCGGCGTTCGTTCCGCGCCGGAAGTGACGCCACGCGGCGTCACGCCACGCCCTTGTCATGCATTGATTTTGACGTGTGCATCATTGATGCTCATTAACGCCGGGCCAGCTGGTTGGCTGGTCGGCCCACCAGCCGACCCCCGGCTGACTGGTCTACTGCTCCCAACTGACCACGCTGTCGACCCACCAGCCGACCCCCGGCTGACTGGTGCATTGCTGCTAACTGGCCACGCTGTGTCGCCGCGCTGGCCGCGCTCGCACCGGTACCTGACGAATTAGCGACGAGCACGATCTGGTGCATGATGGGCTGGCGGCTGCTTCCCGCCAGCTGTGAAGGCAGCTTCTCCAGCTCGCCAATCGCCAAGAGGTACCAACGTGAGCGAGCCTTGGCACACGATCGCGCGACTCGCGTTTCCATCCGATACGTGGTGTATTTAAGCGGAATACGAGGTGTCGCGTGGTTCCTCCTCGATGATCCCGGATTCCCTGTCGGTCCATTCGCAACCTCTTCGCCAATATCTTCCTCCCTGTCCAGTTGTAGGTGACTACAGCGCACACCACCCTCAATGGGACTCTATATCTATAAATCGCCAGAGTGAGACAACATCGATCACCTGTTTATTTGCGTGAACGTTCACCCAAACATTTCGATAGCTACCATCGGCGGACTTCGGCAATCGATTTGTCCCTCTCTTCGCCTACTTTATCACCTACCTTTTCCGTCATTCTTCAACTGGAAGTGTTATTTGGCGATCGTTATTAAACTCGACTCTACCTTTCCGTGCCGTCTAACTAATCCTATCCGGTTCTTGTTGTGGCCCGCTTGACCTTTCAACCTGCGAACTGGACCCCTTTTCCGCGGGAATTGAGCGCATTTGTCCATACGACTCCCTGTAACCCTCCACTGTGGAGGAACTTCACCATGCTGTCCAACACTCGGCTGCCTATCATGCTCCTTGCATCCAGCATCTTCGCCAGAAAGACAAATTTGTGGGCACGGACGGGCATGTCAACAGAGAGTGGCGGGGCAGCGACACAGGGCACAGATAACATTCCATCGCTGCCTCTGGTGGGCACGGGTGTGTCAACAGAGTGGCGGGACAGAAACACAGGGCACAGAGACCATTCCACCGCTGCCTCTGGTGGGCACGGATGTGTCAACGGGGAGTGGTGAGGCAGAGACACAGGGCACCGACCATTCCACCGCTGCCTCTGGTGGGCACGGGCATGTCAACAGAGAGTGGTGGGGCAGCGACACAGGGCACAGATAACATTCCACCGCTGCCTCTGGTGGGTACGGGTGTGTCAACAGAGAGTGGCGGGGCAGCGACACAGGGCACAGATAACATTCCATCGCTGCCTCTGGTGGGCACGGGTGTGTCAACAGAGAGTGGCGGAACACAGACACGGGGCATAGAAACCATCACATCGCTGCCTCTGGTGGGCACGGGTGTGTCAACAGAGAGTGGCGGAACACAGACACGGGGCATAGAAACCATCACATCGCTGCCTTTGCGAAAAAAACATGTTCACATGACGTAATTGTTAGATTCGAGATATGTTCCAAATCGGTCTTTCACCATTCATTCAAATAATTTGCAGATACCGAGAGTGATGGAAAATCGTCTGTAACTTGCAAGATCATGCGTACGGATGAAGCACCATTTACAACGCATAAGGATAGGTACATACATACGCGCAGGCTCAGGCGCGGTGCATCAGGGTGCTTGAGCCTTCTGTCAGGGTGTTTGGTCCTACTGTCCAAAAATCGTCAAACGCATAGAGAAGCTGGTTCATAGATCGTCGAAAATGTTGTAGAAGACGAATATGTAATATTGGCTCGACCAAATAATTTCATCTTTGCTACTAGGTAGTTCTAGTTCCCATAACGTGCCCGAAAAATTGCATGGCGTGTCATTATCAGATGCAGCCTTTAGTTTGTCACTAATATGATTTCAGGTACTGAGGTTATACTAGGCGGAGACCTGTGAGTGACAAACCGCGGATATTATTACCACATCTGCATTGCCAGCGCAGGTTATGTTGCTGAGTCAATCGTCAAAATACTCGAATTGCAGGTTGTCGCTAATTGCACACATGTGCTAGAGGATAAATATTAGTGAGTGGTGTTTATTTGTTAACTTGGTTAATAGGGAACGTCACCACAGGTGGTGGCGCTTTAACCAAACTGAAGGTCTTCGGTTTCCAGACGAAGACCAACTGTAGGGGCGCAGGAGCGATTACGATTGCCATGTCAGAGGGGTCACAGTTGTCTCCTATCACAGTTGGGGTTGGTCACCCGTCACCGCAGGTATCCCAGCGGTGACGCCACCCTGGTTGGACGACAAGTTCGGCCTCCCGTGGTATCCGGATGGAGTCGTACGATCTCGTGTCGCCTGCGGCCAGTGCGCCACTGCGCGAACATCAGCGCCGCTGGCGACATGACAAGGTTTGATCAGCAGAGCCAGATCAGTAGAGCAGCTACGGTCGCGATGACAGGAAGGAGTAACCTTCCGGACGCTCCGTGGGTCGGTCGGCTAATTGCTGGGTTCGGGCGACTGCCAACGCTGCCGCAGGCAGCTAATCGCACCAGTGGACAGTATGAAGGCTTACTAAACCGGAAACAAAGTCGGGGGAATCCTGAGGGCGTTACCATAGACTGTTCCGGGGTCCATACTTGAGCCGTTTAACATGGGCGAGATGGATGCTCAGGGTCGGTGAGCCTGAGAAGGAGAGCACAGGCCCTGAGGCGTGAGCCTGTGACAGAGAGCACAGGCGCTGAGGCGTGAGCCTGTGACAGAGAGCACAGGCGCTGAGGCGTGAGCCTGTGACAGAGAGCACAGGCGCTGAGGCGTGAGCCAGTGACGGAGAGCACAGGCGCTGAGGCGTGAGCCTGTGACGGAGGCGCTTGGCACTTCGTTGGCATCATTGGCGCTTCCTAGACGGAATCCCCTCCCATGACGAGTAAGGTCGACTAAAATTAAATTTGAAAGTGAAACATGTTGTATTTTTCCTTCTTATTTTTAATATGTGTTGCTCTGTTTAAGTATCTGTATGGTCAGCTGATTGTTCTTCTTTACAGACGCTACTGAACGAAGCGTCCGCGTACCTGTACACGTCCACCAACCGGCGCGCGTTCTTCAGTGACGTCACCGTGGTGGTGCCCAGCTCGTGGCCGCGAAGTTGCACGGGCGGCGGCCCGCCCGGTCAGGCCACCACCGAGAGCTACCTGACGTCTGACGTGCGGCTGAGCACGGCGCACCCTGTGTACGGCTCGGCGCCGTGTACCCACCAGTGGGGTTTGTGCGGCCAGCCGGGCGCCTTCATCCAGATCGACGGCGAATATGTCGCCGCAGGCGATAATGAAACTTACGGCAGCCAAGGTGAGCTCGGTTACGCAAAATTGTGCGCTCAGTTGATTGGCTCTGTATGTGTCTCGTCCGAGTCGAGTGCTCCGTTTAACCACATCCATCTCGGCACGCCCGTCCCCGTGATTAATCCGTCAGACTACTGATCACCTTCCCATCAGTCTTTCCGGACGGTCCGGGAGCACTGTCGGCACCGCCTGAGACACCGTGTGGACCGATCAGGCAGTATTCCATTAACCGCAATAATTCGTCCGCTGATCCGCGAGATTCCCCACTGATGCCCCTACTGATCGTTCAAGATTACCTCGGCACTCACATCTCGCCCTTCGCAGCCGGAGTTCGAGCCGCCTTGCTCATGATTTGCCTGCCTTGCTCATGATTTGTCCGCCTTGCTCATGATTTACCTGCCTTGCTCATGATTTGGCCGCCTTGCTCATGATTTTACATGCGTTGCCTTGACGCCAGCTATCACCTCCCTCACGCCAGTCAATCGCCAGCAAAGCTAGCACGTCCTCAATTGTGCATGCCTGCACGGGTAGACAGGAAACTACCGTCACATGTTGAACCCACTGCCAGCACGAGAATGGCGAACGCAACCCGCTGCCAGCATGTCAACGGCAGGCGTCAACAGCCAGCAATGTCGCACCCATTATTGCATACTTGTATGTGGCCCAGTGTTCGCAGCTGATGCCCTGTTCTCGCAGCACGCGCTCTGGTTCACGAATGGGCCAAGTACCGGTGGGGCGTGTTCGAGGAATTCGGCTATCCGGAGGACCCGCTGTACCCGTCCTTCTACCGGAGCACCACCGACCAGTGGAGGCCGACCGGCTGTTCCGACGGCACCGTCATCGGAGCTGTATCTCCGTGAGTATACTGACTCAACGGCTGTTCCCGTGAGTATACTGACTCAACGGAGCTGTATCTCCGTGAGTATACTGACTCAACACAGCTGTATCTCCGTGAGTATACTGACTCAACACAGCTGTATCTCCGTGAGTATACTGACTCAACACAGCTGTATCTCCGTGAGTATACTGACTCAACACAGCTGTATCTCCGTGAGTATACTGACTCAACACAGCTGTATCTCCGTGAGTATACTGACTCAACACAGCTGTATCTCCGTGGGTTGGCTGACTCAACACAGCTGTATCTCCGTGAGTATACTGACTTAACACAGCTGTATCTTCGTGAGCATACTGACTCAACGGAGCTGTATCTCCGTGAGTATACTGACTTAATACAGCTGTATCTCTATGGATAAGCTGACTCAACAGAACTGTATCTCCCTCGACATACTGACTCAACGTGTATACTGACCCAACGGAGCTGTATCTCCGTGGGTATGCTGACTCACAGGGCTGCTCTCCGTGGGCATGCTGGCTCAACGGAGCTGTATCTCCGTGGGTATGCTGACTCAACAGAGCTGAATGTCCGTGGGTATGCTGACTCAACAGAGCCGTATATCCGGGGTATGCTGACTCGACAGAGCTGTATCTCTCTGGGTATACTGACGCAACGTATACTGACGCAACGTACCCAACGGAGCTGTATCTCAGTAGGTATGCTGACTCAGCAAAGCTGTATCTCTGTGTGGGTAACCTGGCTCAACAGAGCTGTATTCCCCTGGGTAAGCTGGTTCAAGGCATACAGTCTCAACAAAGCTGTATTTCCGTGAGTACGCTGACTCAGGACAGCTGTATACCTGTGGGTAGACTGACTCAACAGAGTTGTATCCCCCTGGGTAAGCTGACCCAACAGAGCTGTATCCCCCTGGGTATCCTGGCTAGGTATACTGACACAACAGAGCTGTATCTCAGTGGGCATACTGACTCAGCACAGCTATATCTCCGTGGGCATACTGACTTAACACAGTTATACATCCGTGGGTACACTAACTCAAGGCATGCTGACTCAACAGAGCTGTATCTTCGTGGGTACACTTGCTCATATAGCTGTATTGCCGTGGGTATGCTGATTCACAAGGCTGTATCTCCGTGGGTATGCAGGCTCACAAAACCTGCATTGTGGGTCTCTCCGGGACCCACATCTCCCACATCTCTCCGTGGGTATACTGACTCGTATAGCTGTATCTACATGGGTATGCTGGCTCACAGAGCTGTATCTCCATGGGTATGCTGATTCACAGAGCTATATCTTCGTGGGCATACCGACTAAGCACATCTGTACCCCGGCGAGTCAACATTCCACTTCAACACCAATCATGGACGGCTGAAATGGCTGTTTGCGCTTGCCAGACTATTTGAGTCACCCGTTGGTTTCAATATGATCAATGCGTGAACATTCAGGTCGAGATGAAATAATCTAGCCAGACGGAATGAGGGCTTGCCTTCACACATCGACTTCAAACCGGGGTCTACCGTCAACACATCACTTCAAACATTCACCAGGTGGTACGGTTTCAAAACTGTCAGTGCTATGTCTGGCCTCGTTGGTTTCTGTGACGGTGACGGGAATTGCAGCTGTTTCATCAAACAGGGAGCTTGCGATAAGTGTCAGCAGTCTTGCTTTCAGATTTGGAGTTTTCTATGTTTATGGTGGGGCCTAATCGCCACTATTTTTCCTTTTGCTCCACCAACATCTTGCTCTCTCAACATGAGACCCTATGGGATGGGCCGCACCAACCAAGTTGGCAGCCGCTATTGTCTCTATGCATTGGATTCCACCAATAATTTTCAAACGTCTTCACCCATGATTGCTGGGACCCGAGAACTGGCGCCGGGGTCTCCAAAATTGCTCCTGGGCCGCCACAAATCGCAAGGGAGCTCAAAAATTTTCATCAGGCCCTCACAAATTCGCGTCGGGGACCAGATAAATATTGCGCGGCCCGCAAAATCGCGCTGGGGCCCAACAATCCCCGTTGGATCCCAAAAATCGCGTCGGGAGTCCCAATAGATACAGCGGGAACTAAAAACTCGCGGAATGGCACAACTCGCGTCGGGGTCGTTGGGTCCAAAAAATCGCGCCTGGGTCGCAAAGATTGCGCCAGCGGCCCGAAAAAAATCGCACTGGCCCCTTGACGTCTCGCTAGGGGCCCAAATATATACAGCATGTCTCCAAAAGTTGCATCGGGATCCCAAAAGATCATACCGGGGGCTTCTAACAAAAAATGTCCTGGGGTTATAAAGCACATCAATAGACGAAGAAAATGCAACTGGTCCAAAACGAACAACACTATGCAACCTCTCGGTTCGGAAGCCAATCTGGGAGCATATTTGAACAAAGAGATGAATGGGCGCTGTGTGACCAACGCAGTCGATGCGCCCGTAAGCCCAAATAACCAACCAACAAAGAGATGATGTGCATCAAGGCTGAGTGGGGCATCCGGATTTGTTACCCACTATAAATTTTTAGAAGAAAAGATATCATCATCGAATTTAATTAATTAAATTTGTCCAGCGAATCCTCATGCGAAAAATTTAATGACATCAAATATAGCAGCAATTAGCAAAACGGATGTCGAAACCACAGAAACGCACGACGTGAGGCGAATGCGCCGAATGCGCAAGGCGAGTGTTCATGTGCACGAATGTGACGTGGTGGAGACTGGACGTTGGGAACTGAAATGCGTGAAATAAGACAATTTTACATTTTTAGTGATTTGTGCAGGTGTAATTTTAGCAGGGTGAGATGACTTATCAAGGTGCAACAGGGAGAAAAAAACGTATAACAGCCGAGAGGGTAGTTAAATCCGGTGACCTAGAAAGGCTGGTGGTAGAATGGGCCCCCTTCGCAGGAAAATTAAGTCACTAGGAAAATGTTGTCACTAAATATTTTATCTTTTTAACGCTTCTTTAAAAAAATAGTGGCCGAAATCCGGCGACATCTAAAAATAGGGGTGGTTTGCTCCTCCAAATCCGTTTCCCCCCTGACGCAAATCTTAGGTACGCCACTGCCCAGGTTCAATTAACAATTTAAGTTTATGCCTCTCTCCATCGCATTAGCGAATTGCTCAGCTAGAATTATGCGTCGTAGCAGAGTGTGGCCGTTTAGTAAGGTGAAAGGAGCCATCACAAGTGCAAACACTGGGCAAGAAATTGACATAAAGCCAAGCCATGTAGTTATTCGCATATTTGGTTCTAGATATAAAACGCAGAACTAATGCCATCATGATGTTGAGGTGAAACAGATATTTCAAGATGACTGACCTTCACTTGGGGCAGGACGTCTCGGTCCTTTTCTTGTTTCTTAGCTTGTCTTTGGAAGAGACACTTTGGGAAGACTTGTTGGCTGGTCGGTCTTCGGGGTGCAGTGACTAAAAACGATGTAACATTTCCGCGATATCCAGCAGGCTCGAAAGCAGCACATTCTTGAATGAATATGAACTCGGGCTACACGAATTGGGATGACCATAGCACAAATTTACAGGTTGGTTGGTTATTGGAGTTTAGGGGCGCATCGACCGCGTCGGTCATGAAGCGCCCACACAAATTTACAGGTTAAAACTCAATACCCACACATATAATTATAACTGACATAGCATGCCAGAACGCAACAGAACCGAGAGAGAACACCACTGATAATAATGAATTGAATATCAGCTATAAATAGCGTCAGAAACCACCCCCTGCCAAAGCGGTTCAGGCATCTGACCTCACCTAGGGGCGAAGCGTGCTCTGCTTCTTCCGGGAACAAACTGTACAATCTCATGCAGCTTCTTGTTGCTCTTTCAGGGACACCTCATCGTCAAGCATGTGAAGCACCTAGACACCATGGGGAATGTCAGATCCACCATAGTGACACTCATCAGAGAATGCCATCCTCCTACCTAGCAGAACAGTTTGGAACTGAATCATTATACACATCGGAAAATGTGAGCCAACAATTAAAGCGGGATGGACATTTCCTCTGGAATGTGTTCACAATACAAAAACTATACTAAAATTACAGGTATAGCATACGCAATTCGTGGTTCAACAAACTTCCCTTATTTCTTGCTAAAAATGCACGGACTAATGATGATCTTATTTGGTGACTAGAGTGTCAGACGAGTAACAATTAGCGTTGGCCACCACACAGAACGATTGACAAGAAACTAGTATCGTACTTGGAACACCATCAGAACGTGTCTGCCGACGTGCTTAGTACACAGTAAGTAAGAAGGGAT